>CM052088.1:14645276-14664834 GCA_028453745.1 Agapostemon virescens
ATAATAGATTTATTTTGTAGATAAAATTTATGAAATAAATTCCAACAGTAATTAATCGAATATTCGTAAGAAATAAAAAAAATATAAACTATAAATTTTTTTCTTCCGTTAATACTTTTAACAGATTGAAAGTAGTATGATGACGTTTTACTTCTCTTAAATATTTTACTGTTTCAAATTGAAGCTACAGATTTTATTATTAAACATAAAATCTAGAATCTATTAACACTAGAACTACTAATCCAGTCATTTTGACTGGTCCCTAGTTTTTTCTTTTGCAATTATCGAAGTTATAGAAATGTTTTCATCAGAAATTTGCGGATGTAATTCTTTAATGATGTACACGTAATAATAAGTATTGTATGAAGTTTTAATAGATGCAGTCTCATTGCTATTACAAACCAATGTATATCGTTGGATTTATTGTTCAGTAGTTCCAGTGTTAAGGAAGCTTAGTAAGCAGACTGTGTTACTTACTGTGTTACCAAAGTTATCAGACTGTGTTACTAGGTGTGAAGTTGTTGTTTCGCAATGAAATTGATACTCTTGTTGAAGGATTTATTAAAAAATTCTTAGCCATAACAGACTTTATGAAATCACAGAATAATCACCGACAAATAATGTAACAGTACAACCCCCATTACAATTTGTGACACAATTGCTCCGAAATTCACATTTTAATAAAGAATTATTTAGTGATGTGACGTTTTCACTAAAAGAAAGAATTCAGCAATGGCGATATACGATTTTATCAATGAATGTATAAATTCAAATACCACATTATTGGTGAAAGAAGGGAGAGACACTAACATTAGTCACTCACAATATGACATTTTCCATTTACAATTTACAAAACTTTCACAATTTATATATCTTTAACACTAGAACTACTGAACAATAAATCCAACGATATACATTGCTTTGTAATAATAACAAGACCGCATCTATTAAAATTTCATACAATTCTTGTGGTAACGTGAATCTCATTAACACTTTAACTGCCAGAACAATAACCTCAAAAATTCCACAAAATCAAAGTAATTTATTTGATGAAACAACAATTTAAAATTTTAAATGTACGACACATAGTTATCTTTCGACCTTCTCGTAATCTCGAGATTTCAACTAAAAGTAGTGCAACGATTATATTAATGTACAAATTTATTTTTAAAAATGGCCAAATTACTCTATCACCTATATGTGGGTAACATGGCAGACAAAGTGTTAAAGGAGTAGATCCGAAAATTTCTGATGAAAACATTTTTATAACTTCAATAATTGCGAAAGAAGAAAATAGGTGCTAGTCAAAATGACTGGTTTGGTAATTCTAGTGTTAAAAATGTAAAAACAATCTGTCAGTGTTTAAGTTAGAATGAATAACGATGTAATTGCTTTCATTTGACAAATATTCAAACCTATGTTACTGTACTTGGCGCGTGAAAGTGAAAAGGTAAAATCTTTTCTCGAGTACTAATAACTCAAAAACTGTAATTTTGTATTCTTCTGTTGCTGCAACGAACGAATACTATGTTAAACATATAGTAGATCTATAATATGTGCATTGAAAATATACTTTGATAGAGAAAAATCTTTTATTATCTACTCATTAAAATTAAGATTTAGACTATAATAAACTATAATCATTTGTTTCTACATTATAAATAATTCATCACATTTGTCACTGAAACTAGTCTATAAATGGAATGTAATCTTATGATATAACATGGCCTGATGGAACAATCTGATTTAGATTAGACACAGAAAATTATAATACGCAAAATGGAATTCGATGACTTTATACTGCCATTACGTTTCTTTACCTCTCTGATTACGATGTCAAAATCTACTTTTGAACCTTTGTATCAAAATCGTCACTTTGTTACACAGTTTCTAACGATTAAATTAAATTAATAGCTATTATATTAGAGTCACTTGAAAGACTAATGCGTCTGCAAAAAGTAGTATAAACAATTATATTTAAAAAATTAGATAATAGTAGTCCTAAATATTATCACTTATAAAATTGTAAGTATGCTGTGCTGTATGACGGTGAGAGAAATAAAACATGACAAATCAGAAAAGTCGTGGCTTAACATTTATGTGGAAATTGATCTGATAATTGAAAGAAATATTATCGAATATACAATAACATAACGTTTAAAATATATTTTCTTTAAGATAATTGATGACTCGAAGCCTTTACGATAAACAACGATTTGAAATGTTTTCCAAATATTTTTAATTCTGAAACTCCATTCGCCTATCTACTGTTTCTATAAAAAATTATGTTAATAATAGAAAATTAAAATTATGTTATTACGTACTAATAATATTTGTATAACAATAACGTATTATGTATTATTTTTAAATAAAACAGATCTTGTTGAAGGAAATTTCAGAATTCTTACTGTAGACAAGGATTAATTAACACTCGAAAGACAGGCCATTTTTACCATTTTATATTTGACGATGTTGAAGACTATTCGCAGATCCATTTATCAATTTTTTTAAATATATTTTTGGCGGTACCTCTTTCAGAAACGTTAACCTTTTTGTTGATCCTCATTTTAAAACTATTTATTCAATTCCATCGTTGGAATATGTCTAATCAAGTGACGATTTTGATACTTTGGGCAAACATGGACCCCGGCACTGCACTTGAAGGGTTAATTTGAACATAATCATAACATTAAATGTATCGGCTCGTTCCATGAGTTCGTTCCGTTTAGTATTCAATTATTTATATTAATATTTGAAACTTACTTTCAAAGTTTACGGGAAAATATAATCACCTTCTTGTTGCAACACCTTTTCTTACTTTTTACGTAAAGACATTACTATATACCATATCACTATAAAATGTTTGTGGGTTCAATTAAATCCGCGAAGAGTATAAACATTTCCGTGGCATAAACTTATGGGACGGCCTAATAGTTACAAAATTACATTTTCTAATCATCTATATATTTAGCGTTGCAGTTAAACATTTTGTAATTAATGTTCGAATATCATAACTTGACACGACTGAAATTTACTATAATCATTGAACATAGAATAAATATTCATTCTGTAATTGATTCTGCGTTTTTCCGTAGAAATTCAAATAAATTCTTTTCAACGGTCTTCATTATCCACAAGCATATACAAACCGAGGTTTTCTCATAAAGAAACTATAAGATCAAAAGACTCTAAAGAGACAAACGCAAACATTTTTAAATAAAATATTTTGTTCACTTCTTACGGAATGAAAATCCTCGTTTTAAAACTAACCAGAAAATGAGCATATTCTTTGGAAAGTATTATTTTGTTGCAAATAAAATATTTTTATCCGCTGAATTAAGTTTCTTCCTTCAAAAAGCAATAAACAACAATCATGCGCACCTATAGCACTGAAAATATTCATTGTATCGCCTTCGTATTTATGTAATATGTACGCTTTTTTATTACATTTCCATCATTAAGATAATTCACATTTAATTCAAATCGTAATGTCCATACATCAATTTAATTGCCGTAACGTGGATCTTTATGCAAAATAAAAAATGTTTGCATTCATTCCAAAGAACAGGAATTAAATATTTATTCTAACATTAATTAATTTCTAACATTAATTACATTTCTGAAATTACTTCCAATTTCACTTACCGAATTTTTTCATAAATGCATAAAATCCGCAGTCGAATCCTAACAAATCATAAATTTGTTCAACGAGTTTCAAAGTGTTATGATTTTTTCTCAGAAAAATAAACGCAACTTACGCTTTTAGTAATAATGATTGATTATTATTTCACAATTGCTTTAAATATTTATATTTGCATATTTAAAATATGGACAACTTATTCTAATTTTTTTTAACGAACTTCTATAAATAATTAAAATATAATACATTTTTTTTCTACGTATTATTCAAAAGAATGTAATTTTTCTTGATTCGAAGTCAAAATAGAGCGTAAATATCTGTATTAATGTCAGCAATTTTTAAGAAGACCTGCTATTGAAGAAGATAATTAAATACAAAATATATGCCAAAGTGGTGTTGTAATTTTTTCTTATTTGCATCCGACGTTCAACGCATATTATTTGTTGATAATGAATTTGTTTATTAAGATACAATGATAGTAAACAAATATTTATGAAAGATTATCATAACTATTATAAATCTATGTCATTGCGGGTAAGCATTATGAAAAGACTTAAACATTTGCATGCAACTTAGTTTCTCGACATCCATTGGCGACAGGACGTTGTTTAGCGTATATTGGCATTCTGCGACTGATACAGCAAGCGGAAACCGTAATTGAAACCAGGAAAAATCAGGTCCGTGATTCTTTGACGCCCTGTAGATGACGTTAGATTTAATTGGGCATCTTGATCGCCGCAACAAAATGGCCTTACGCCGGGCATATTTACCCACTGTTCGCTTTGTCCTCGATTTCTTTTCAACGAGACGACAATGCGCGCGCTCTTAACCCGTTAACCGTCTATGCCGTAATATTATTGAAGAAGCCGATCTACAATTGTATTGTATGCGACACGATATTACGTTCTGTAGCACGCTTCCCTCTTGACCCGTGCCAATCGAAACACTGGCTGGAGTACGCCATTGGTCCGCTCCACGACGATGCTTTTCTCTACCGACGAGTTCGCTGAAAACGAGCAATTGCTAGCAGCCAGACTTAGGTTTGCAATTTTATTGTAGGTGTAGAGAGCAAGTTCTCTCGATTTTCTGTAGTGTCAACTTCCGAAACTTGTAGCTAATGGGTAGCGACACATATTGGAATAAACCGCTGCTCAGTTTTGAAGGATCTACCATACATTTTTAACCCTTTATGGACTTAATTTTTGTCTTAAATATAAAAAAATGTATCCAATTGAAAATTAAGAATTACAAATCTATATATGCAGATTAAAAGAAATATACCAGCTTAAACAATTTTATTATAATTTGTAACTTTGAAACTTTGCGGTAACAACGGCTTACGCTGTTTACACTTCTGTGCATAAAAGCTTAAGAGGGAATACACTTTACAGCGCCTAAAAAATAGTAATTTTTAGGAATTTTTTTCTCAATAACTACAAAGTGAATCATTCTCAAACTTTCATGATATTATGTTCCATATTTAAATAATATAAAAAATTTTCTATTTTAATGATTAATGTATTTTTGTTCGCAATATTTATAAATCTTCACAGCTCCGCGCCACGCCCATCGTCAGTTTGTGTACATCCTAGAGCCTCTAATTTTCATTTGAAACAGGAAAACAAAAGTTTTTTTTTAATCCTTATAAAATTATCTCGTCGGTGAACTAAAAAAATTCCAACAAAAAGTACAAAAATGCAAAAATTTTGAGATTTATTGAAAAGAGTTACGATTTTTCGCTAAAAATTTCGACTTTATAATGTAAATTGAAAGGAAAAAATGCAACTATTTAGGAATTTTTTTAGTTCATCGACGACATTTTATCATTACCTAACGAAAAATCGCCTTAGGAGCTCAATTGCTCCAATAGATCGTTCTGTATCGTGTACACAAGATTCAGAAATATGATATTGAGAAAAACGCGTTTAAAGTTTTTCGACTGTTAGAGTAGTAGTTATTGAACACTTACTTCTGGAGGAAACTAATCCGCTATACCAGGGCCATATAGTAAGCTTTCTGTGGCTTCAAAAAATTCATTTTGCTTCATTTGGTGCATTCTACGAGAGATTCGTGCCTCTTTTGTGCTGCTTTGTCTGCGGCGTTCCTGCATCGTTATGCGCTGCGTGTCATACGTATCGGCAAAGAATTTGCATTGTTGCCCGATATTAATATTTAATACATTCATTATTTTTAATATAGCTAAGTAGCCCTCGTTAAAAATTCCAGCCGCAATAAAGGCGGAGGTTTCGATAATTTTTCCTCCGGAATTTAGATGCTTTGTATTTAAGCGCTAAACCGTTGAATTGAACCTTTCATTGCAATTCTGTGTGTGTTCACCTAGACACCTGGTTAATAAATCCTTCTTTGAAAGTTGTTCATATATAGGTTTTAAATGTTTAACCAGTTAAGTGTGTTTGACGACTATATCCGTCATGGAGATGTGGCAGAATTTTGTGTCATGACGATTATATCCGTCATGCGTAAAATTTTGTTACAATTTGATATTTAAATTGTAATTCTGGCGAAAATTAAATTATATTCGTAAATTTTAATATGTTTAAAATGTTTAGAGGTCAAGACAAAATGAAACAAATAAATAAAAATTATAAATAATTTGACATAGATTCATGCATTTCTGTACGCTCTGGTTAGAACTCTTGATTTTCTCTTGAAGTGGACTAGGATGATTAAAATTATCTAATTCACCGCGCGGATGGATACCTGCCTGACGCTTACCTGTTCGGCTAACTGTATCTCTCAAAATACATAAAATTTCGCTCCGTAACTTTATGCACGTATTCTAGACACATACTGGAATCAATTTCAAACAAAAAAAACTAGAAAATTTTCATCTTATAAAGTGTATTCCCCCCTTAAGCTCGAAATTCCATAAAACAGTTTGCGCTTGGCGTTTAACATAGATGTACGTTGCATTTGGAACATTTTATTTTTGGAACCCCTTTGTTGGATCAGACTGCAGTGCATATGTATTGGTATAGTCAACTATATCACTTACAATTTCACTATTAAATAGTTTTCGAAAATGGGTTACAGAAGAGTAGGATCCTTCGGGGTCTTCAGGGCAATCTCCTTTCAAAGGGCGATGACAACTATTATTCGTCTGGGATACTGATTGCTAAACAATCTTTGGTGGCACTGTCAATAATATTCATCGGACTCAGAATCTGATAAAGTATTTTCGGATCTATTACCGATAATCCGTCTAATACTTTTATGCGATTATGTATCCATATTTTGGGTATATAGTACACAACTTTGAAAATAGAAGATAGCACAAGCATTATTCTAAATGTACCAAAACCTATCACAATAGCCTATTATAGCTTACATCTAACAGTACATAAAATTAATAATAAAGAATAGCCAAAAAGTTATCGTCAGTAATGTTACAATTTTTACGTAACTGGTAAAACTAATCGTTTTGGCAAATGAAGAAAATAATAAATTCCAATTCACTGTTTAAATTTTTAAGTTTTTTGTCACAGAAAAAGTTAATTATTAGATATTTTTATTACAGATTTTTCATACAAATTAATATTAATGGTTCTGTTATAATATAATGTTATTTGTGATTAATTCTTCGGCAATAGTAAATGATGTCTTCTTCATTGGCTGTATGTGAGGACTCGTTACTTCACTTTTGTATATTTCGGGCCCAATTGTCAGAATTACAACTTCTTTTTCTTCCAATCAATGTGTTCGTTCAATATTTTCCAATCAATATTTTTACTGTTACAATTAAAAGAATTCGGAGATAACCATAAACGTTTTCTTGAGCCGGACTTTTTTTTGATAAATCGTATTGAGGAACCATCAGATCATTCATTATTTTGCACATCCATATTATTATTAGTTTAACTCATCTCGATTATAACGGTATGATTTTATATTTTAAACCTACTGACGAATTGAAATAATTGTTTATAATAATTCAACCAAAATGCGATCTGGAAGTGATGTTGAAAAGGCTGAAAAAATATGTAGTCCGTGTAAGACTGGTAAAGTACGCAGTAGAAGTTAAAATATACCAAATTAAACTTTATTCTTAATAATAATTAATTCGACTTCACAAGTACTTGATTTTGCGACAATTAGACTGTGACCGACTATTTTATTTTACTTTAACTCTGACAAGATGTCACTAAAAAATTGCATTTGAGTTGCATTATTGCAACGATTTACATTAGAGTACGGAGTTAATCAAAATAACTTCTGGAATAAATTATTTATTAATCTTAATTATTAGGGAATCTTATAATAAATATAAAAAGTTATGACTATACCAAGTGCTTTGACACTTAAATTTAAGATTTTTCAAAAAGTGGAGTTAATCGAAGTGTGCAGTGAACGGCTCAAATGTTATGAAGAATTATTGAGGGATTCTAGCTATAAAAGTATACTCTACAGGAAAAATGTCAGGTCGCGGCTACACGTTTCCTTTACCAAGATTGATAAACATGCTCTGATCCACACGCGAAATGTCATTTGTCTTACGTGGAGAACACACGACGCTCAAAATGCTCTAGAAACAGTGGTGTAGTAGCGCCTTAATGTAAAAAACTTAGAAAGTTGCATCAAAGAAGAGTGGAAATGTTTAAATCAAATAACTGTTAAAAACCGCTGAACACAATATTAGGAAGACTCTGCTGCTTTACAGATTATAAAAAGCAGATTAAGCTGCTATACATATACTGTGAATAAACAATAAAAATATGTTATTCTTATTCGGTTATAACGAGAAACATTATACAAGTAAGTCGAGTGCACGCGCACTAAACAAATATTCAAACTCATTTTTCTCGAAAACAGAGCCTTGTATCAAAAAATTTTATTCTATATTTTCGATTCAGTTTTTCATGTAGAATCATCCCTTGCTCGGTTGTACCACCAGTTACAGGACACCCTGTATATCTCATAATTTTGACGCAGCTAAAAATAGGTACTTTCTGTTGCATTGATTTTATTGTAATAATTTTTATAGTCATAAATTCTAGTTTTCCGAAAAATACTTCTCGCGAAGTAAACAACAACGTTCTAAATTGTGTGGAGAGAAGAGGGACAAATTCTTTTTCATAATACAAATTTGTATAGCGACGAATGGTTGTAAAGTGTTGTCACGGAATGTACGTTGTGTAAAGGATACTTTCTTTAGATGGCCACGTTTCATTTGCAAACAGAGTTATTTCGAAGAACACAATCGATCGTGTAGTTCCATTACGAAATGTAATCATTTTCTCACGCAATTCCTTAAAATATTTCGCTTACGCAGAAGCGAAGCTTGAATTAAGGGTCGCTAAAGTGCCGACACAAATAGTCGCGGCCGCTGGTTCATGGCGCGATAAATATAATTAACCGAGCACGCAGAAACTTCCTTTCCTTGCCCTTCGACCTTGCGTTTCCTCGTCCCGCATTCCAGCCGGGCTGCCATGCCGAGAGAAGGGCCCCGTTCGGTTCACAAAAGGAGACGCTTATTAAGCTGTATCATCCAAGAATAAGGGCTAACGCGCTGCATCCAATTTGTGCCGCTTAATTAATTCCCTCCAATTTATTCCCCGAGACCGGCCAATAAAGAAACCAGGACCCGCCGGTCAACGAGCGCCGATGCCACCGCAATATTGTCCCTAATGAAATCTTCGTTAATCGCGTCTCCGTGAAGTTTTCCAGCGCGCTGCGACCAGAGCAGCGCGGCGCGGCGGTCGATTGATGCTCCACGAATTTTACGTAATTAGAACCGCGTTAGAATGCGGGCAGCCGTTCGCTTCTTCGATGTACAGTAATGTCTCGATACACCGTGTGACAAAACTATACCGCACGTTAAGATTTATATGATTTTAATCTTCAATTATCACGTTGAAACCCAACATTTTTTTCTATACATTATTTCAGGCTACGGTTCACAATATACAGTGGCTCACGAAAGTATTCGGACACTCTTAAAATCTAAATAACTTTTTCAAAATTGAGCCAAACGACTTGACTATTGTGGAACAACTAGAAGCATTGACTTACTAAGTGAGATGCAAAAATAATTTTGAAATAATTCTAATTGGTAGAAATTACGTGGGAAAGTAGAAAAGATATTTTGTCAAACATTTTTATTGTAATTCGTAATGAAAATTTAAAATATGCGTTTTTCAGTACTGTGTTACTTATACACATGCTGAAAATTTCACCGAAATCGATTGACACGGGAAAAAATGATACGCGTAGAAAGATGTAAGAATTTGTGGAGTTTAGGCAGAAACTGTCCAGGAATCTTGAAAAATTGCGATTTTCACCATTTTCGATGGCATGTAGCTCGTATGTATGTCGATTAATTTCAATGAATTTTTCTGCATGTGCATATCTATCATAGATCTCCAGATACGTCTTTAAAATTTTCAGTACGTGGCTCAAATGAAAAATATTTAAACAGTTCCTTTTTTATTGGTCATGTAAGTCATACCAATTCCAATATTTACAAAATTCAGTTTGCATATCATTTATTAAATCAATGCAACTAATTGCTCAAGAAAAGTCAAGACGTTTGGTCCAATCTTAAA
Source organism: Agapostemon virescens (assembly GCA_028453745.1). Classification (NCBI taxonomy): domain Eukaryota; kingdom Metazoa; phylum Arthropoda; class Insecta; order Hymenoptera; family Halictidae; genus Agapostemon; species Agapostemon virescens. The sequence continues at coordinate 14,655,480 of CM052088.1, forward strand.
AAAGTTATTTAAGTTTGAAGAGTGTCCCAATACTTTCATGAGCCACTGTAATAATGTAAAAGTTGTACAAAGTTTGAATAGTTACAACCTTGTAAGAAATTGCGGAAATTGAAACGTTTCTAAAAATAATTTCAAACTGTTGTATATGAGTTTAGACTAAAACGTAAACGAAAATTTATATTCGAACGCCTTTTAAATTAAAATAACTTTCTTGAGTGTACACCAAACGAATTATTCTATTTTAGCAATTAGGCGCAATAATTTGTTAAATGACGTACAACAAGGATTTTATAAAAATTACAGTTGGTAACAATTGCACGAAACAAATAGAAAAGGCAGAGGATCCCTAACTTTTAGCAACGCGAATTACGAAAATGTAATATTTATACTTCGTTCTACGTGATCTACATAAAGCTGTAATCAAACTATGATTATTCTTATGTGCAAGTATTGTTTGTAGAAAAGAAACTCATTTCTATGTGTTTCATAATGTTTTATATCAATGCCATTCGTATGATTTTCAACAAATATCGAAATAACAGATGCGTCTTTAAAATTTTTTGTACGTGGTTCAAATAAAAAATATTTAAAAATCTCCTTTTTTATTGGTCATGTAATTTATACCAATTACAATATTTCCAAAATTCATTTCGCATATTATTTATTAAATTAATGCAACTAATTGCTCAAGAAAAGTCAAGACATTTGGTCCAATCTTAAAAAAGTTAGTTAGATTTAAAGAGTGTCCGAATACTTTTGTGAGCCACTGTCTATGTACAAGTAACATTAAACTGGGTTGTGTCGACCAGTGTAGCATTATTTGAAAAAATTAACACTTCTGCCAGATTCCAGCGAGACAGAATAATGGAACGCGTGTATAGAACCTATAATACTATTATGTGTCTTGACAAGTCTCAACGCATTTGTAAGGTGGTATCAGGAAAAGAAATGTCGATAATCAGAATGATCAGTAGATGAAATTGAATAAAAATTAATATATTACGCATTATACGAATTGGAAGCGGATCAGTTACTAGCAGGAACGTCTCAACCTATTGTCCCTCTGTCGGTGAGCGCAGCAAACATAGCCGCTACAATGTATAGATTCTACTAGAATATTTCACGCAAACCTTTCGTTCACGGCCGATGTAAACCAAGTCAATTTATTTTCCTTGTCATTGCCAAACGAGGAGTCATTAATTATGGAAAAATATTCTTAAGTTACTTTTAACTAGGATAAAATAATTAAATTTTTCTATATTCTTAGCAATAGGTAATGATTTATACAAAGCTTGTGGCTATTGGTTCAGTTATGATGATTACTGTATGTACAAGTAAAATCAATCTGGGTTTGGTCAACCAGTGTAGCATTATTTGAAAAAAATTAACACTTCTGCCAAATTTCAGCGGGACAGAATAATGGAACGCGTGTATAGAAACCTATAATACTGTTATGTGTCTTGAAAAGGCTCGGCAATGTTAGTGAATTATTATATTATAGTATTGTCAGACTTATATTATAGTATAATTATTATAATTATAGTGAATTATGAGGAAATGAAATGTGAATGATCAGATAGATCGGTAGATGAAATTGAATATGAACTTGTGGACTTTAATAAATATAATTTATATATACACTCCTGACTAGACCGATAACAATAGATGCAGTGTTGCTTACTGTCAAAAATATAAAAAAGACAGTGACGAGCGTCGCAAGGACCGTATACATATACAGTAGCTTACGAAAGTATTCGGATAATCTTTGAATTCGTATAACTTTTTTAAGATTGTCTTGATAAGTCTTGTTTTTAGTAAATCATTGTTTAAATCAAGTAAGTCTTGATTTTTCTGGAACAACTAGAAGCATTGATTTACTAAATGATATGCGAAACGGATTTTGTAACAGTTGCAACTGGTATCAATTACATGAAAAATATAAAAAGCACTTTTTAAATATTTTTCATTTGAACCACGTATAAGAAATTTTAAAGACCCATTTAGTAGACTTATAATAATTATACACATGCAGAAAAATTCATTGAAATCGATCGACGTACACACGCGCTGCATGCCATCGAAAATGGTGAAAATCGCCATTTTTCTCGATTCTCGGTCAATTTCTGTTTAAACTCCACAAATTCTTACATCTTTCTCCGCGTGTTGTTTATTTCTGCGCCAATCGATTTCGATGAAATTTCTAGCATACGAATAATTAACACAAGTCTGCAAGACGCATATTTTAAATTTTCATTACATGTTAAAATAAAAATGTTTTAATAAATGTCATTTTTACTTTCTCCTGTAATTTCTACCAATTAGAATAGTTTCGAAATTATTCTTGCGTACCATTTAGTAAATCAATGTTTCTAGTTGCTCCAGAAAAGTCAAGTCGTTTGGTTGAATCTTTAACAAGTTCTTTAAGTTTGAAGAGTGTCCAAATATTTTCGTGAGCCACTGTACTCATCAATGGGGTGTAAAGATCCTCTACGCCATTTATGCCGCATTGGTGGGGTGAAAGCGGCTTCGAACAGTCCTCAAGAAGATATGTATCAGGTCCGAGGGTGGTCTGGGTTAGGTGTGCTCGCTAACACCTGACGGTTTATGGTACGATAATTGCTATTGAGCGAAAAAGTCAGAGTCTTGGAGGCGCGCGTGTTTACGAAGGACAATCCCTAATAAACCAGCATCCCAAAGTCTGACTAAAATATTAATTAAAACATCTGGCATTTCAGATGGACGGTTCTTCAACAATTGTAGAACACAGGCGCCCGTGCCATAAACCTCTTCGTTCATTTAAAAATATTCATAAGGCGGTATTCGCGTCTTAACTGTGCTAGATTAAATCTGTATCAATGTGGGATTTTTCTTAACCCTACATATGTATATTTTGGCTCAACGCGTTGGGAAGATAGATAGTGTCACGCAACACACCATACAATTGTACTAATAACACATTAAGCGCCACACCGATTTTGCCTTATTTAGGTATTCGCCGATATTCAGGTATATTTATTAATTTATTAATAGAACGTAATTTTTTATGTTTCATATCATATTTTATATAGTCAGTCTTTGGGCGCTACTCGCGTCTTAACAATATCTTTACTGATTTTTATATTAATCTGTTTGGGAAACAATTATCAATTGTGGTGAAATACTGGAGAATTATGATACCATCGATTCAGATGATAGAGGTTTTTACTGAATCATCGATCGAACGTGTATGTTCTGAATTATGTTTTGTTTGATCTCATTTGAATCTGCAAAATGTCATGAATGTGTCGGTAAAAGTATCGTAATAAATAATTGGGAACAAAATCGTTTTGCCATTGACACTACTGTACTTCGAATTGGACATTCGAAACACGATACAAATATTATCATCTGGGTTTCAGTGTTGCTTGATCGTCAACGGTGCTCCAATCAGGGTGTCATGAATTACGATTACGGATGTTGTTCACTGTATGGTTTCAAATTAAATATAAATTGCGTCAATGGATAATTGAATCTTACAATCGTCTTTCTTTTTAACCCTTTGGCTACTGTGGGCGCCTATAGACGCTCAGAAATTTTGTGTTTCTGACATTGAGGGCGCCTATAGGCGCTCGACATAGTTTGGCTTGTGAAAATATCATGTGAAATACTTTACGTTAATATTATATTCCTAATATTTATACTCACTCGGTTCAAAGAAATAAGTAATTCGTTTTAATGTAGTGAAATTCAGTTTTTTGACATATCGAAATATGTTTTCACAAAAATGCATCCCCACCCAAAAGTTCGTCGATCACGGCGCACATCGTAACTCAATTTCTGTCGTATGATACGGCCGATGCGTATTAAAGTCTGCAGTAGTCAAGAGGTTAATGATTGCTTTCTAAAAATTTAGATAAAATTGGTATACTTATGGAGAGGAAATTAATTTGTTTGCTTAAATCCATATTATGCGAGCTAATGGGAGAATGGCCTTAACTGTACCTGCATTTATGTTAGACTACCATGTTGAGAAAATTGAATACTTGCCATTTTGATGGTGGTATTCATTGATTACAAATGAAGCGTGATTTGGCTTTATACAGTACCCTTTGCACTCCAAGCAATTTTAATTTCTGAGACATTTTTTGTCTTAGAATAATTCTATTGTACGTGGCTCATTTTCTTTCATGCATATTAAATTTGTTACTATTAATCGTACGTGCAACACTTCAGTTTTTACTGATTTTTAAAATACAAACATTGTAATGTGCAAATTGTTTTAACACTAAACCTACCATAAGGGGTCAAATGACCCTTTCTAGATTTTCTATTTTACAATTACTGACGTTAGAAAATTGTCTTCGCAGAAATCGATTTGATGGATTTTTCTATTCCAACATACATTGTAATAAAAATGGCACACAGTCAAAATAAATTAATTTTTGTCACTTTTATAGGACAATATACATTAGTCAAGTTTACTGCTCGGTAGGTTTAGTGTTAAATAACAGTCTGACAATTTTTAGTGTCGCCATTGTAATGCTAAGGGTTAAAACAGAAAATAGTGACACCATTAGCAGTGTTGACAGTGTTACTATTGACACCAATTGATTACTAATTGCAAAATTAGATCTAATCAAGCCAATTACTGGTCTAAGGGCAACACTGCTTAAGTAGTTTTGTTAATCAGTTAAATTAGGGGGTTATATAAAATAGTAATGGATTACCTAACCCAGATTATTGTATCGAGTTCTTTCAAAATTATAAAGTCGTTAAGTTCTTTTTGTAGTAATTGTGAGATGAGGTTATAAGTTTTAATAATGCAATCGTTATTTTTTATCTCATAAACAAATTCAACGTGAGGAAACCTTGTCTACAAGTTTCCCTAAGCAAGTAATCATAACTTTTTAATGATAAATGTTGATAAACAGAATAGAATATAAGTTAACAACATTATTTTGCGCATAACAAGCCATGTGGTGTCTATATGTATCAACTTTACAGTCATGAAGCATTTAATAATAGTTCTCATGCTACTGGAAAAATAAGTGTATATAGTAATTTAATCAAACGACAAAATAAAAACGCAAACGATGCGTTTTTATTTAATCCAAGACCCAACGATACTGGTGGTAATATTATGTTAAGTGTGCATTTTATAACTACTCGATTGAAATCTTCACTTCAATTAGATTCAGTAATTTTATTAAATCTGTATAGTACCTATTACTTTTTTTATATGATTTGTTTTTTGTATTATACGCAAAGGATAATTTCAGATTATTATTTATTACATAACACAATATTGAAAATATTAAGTTGATGCGTATGAAATGTCGGATTTTTCAGCGAATATATTAAACTGCATATCTGTTTCCAAAAGCTGTTGATTTAATCAAAATATACTCCATTTGCTGCGATACACTTTTTCTCAACGAGATTTTAATGCATAGATGCCCGTCTTAAAGAAATTCTGATCCTTAAAATCAATAAACTTTGATATGAAATTTTTCAGACCGTTTTCATTTTTATACTGTTTAATCCGTAAAAACTATTCTGAATGTTTAAAAAAATGAAAGTCAGTTGGCGAAAGATCAGGTGAATAAGCTGGGTGCTGCAACATTTCATATTTTAATTCATTTAATTTCGCAATTGTTTTGTACGACGTTCAATCGATCCAGCTTATTTCGCTCCATTATTTCATGCGGTACCTATTCATCCATTTTTATCACCTTGCCAATTTCAAAAAGGTGTTGCAATATTGTTGTATGGTCAATTTTCATTCTGGAGCAGGTTCCCTTGTAGATACAGTTGGATTTGTTTCCACAAATTCTTTCAGAGCATCATTTTTCACAGACGTTTTGGGTCTTTTACGCGGTTCATTTTATAGGGAAAATTCACCAGATCGAAATTTTTCAAACCAACGCTGCACTTTTCGATCGTTAACAGTATTCTTCCCAAACGCCTGGTTTATATTGCGTGCAGCTTTTGCAGCATTACTACCAAGATTATACTCATATAAAAAAATTACACGAATATCGGTTGAATTCATATCCTTGCGAAATTCAAACAAATAACAAACTGGAACACTCTTGAAAGAATCTTCTTTGTTGAAATGTGACTCTGACAATGGACAGTATGACTATAAACGAGGTTATGCCAAAAACAAAAGCATAAAGAAAATTCGACATTTCATATGCACCACCCTAATATAATACAAGTGGTAACGAATTAAATGTCAGTAATCGATGTGAAGAATCAATAAAGAACAAGTGCATACAAAAAATAAAAGATATCGGGCAAGGCCTTTCGGATGGCACTCCCATCGTATAAACTTCATTCTTCTGAACAATATGAATATTATGTGTATGTTTTTCATTGTACATAATTTTTCATAATATGATCGCAACTGTATAATGGTACGTAACATTTCTTTGAAATATTTAATTGAACTGCACCCACTTCAAATGATGGTGATACAATAGATTACCATAAAGCGGTCCATAATCCAAATAGTATCAGAATTTTAAGAGAAATCGGAAATGTAGTAGAATAGCAAATTGAAACGGTAATAACGATATCAATATTTATACTAATACGAATTAATATTAATTACCGCTAATACCAACATTAAAGTTAACACCAATTCCAATAAATTTAATTGATAATTTTGCCTGTTCAATCGGCATATTAATTTAGCGCTCCATGTATTTACCGTCTATCAAAATGCTGAAATACACGAGTAATTTAAACACATGTACGTTATACACAAAGATTTAGATTGATGGAATCTTGTTATGATGCTATGAAAAATAATATTTAATTATTTTTGTAATGGTATTTTTTATTGATAACGCTGAAATTGTATGCATATCAGGCTGAAGATAGTTGTATGAATAAAAAAATAAGATATTTATACTAAAGTTAGTATAAATATCTTATATATAAATAAGATATATTAAGATATAAGATAAGCTATAAAAGATATTATACATATATGCGGCTTAACCCTTGGCACTCCAATGGCTCCTCCGAGCCGACACTGAAAATTGTCAGACTATTATTCAAAACAATTTGTACACTATAAATGTTTGTAACAAATTTGATAACAAATTTGGTAAAAAAATTCTGTAACAAATTTGATATGCACGAAAAGAAATTAACCACTTGCAATGGAATTATTTTAGTCCGGAAAGATGTTTTGAGTTAGTAATTAAAATTGCTTGGACTGCATGGGGTTAACGATTAAACATTTTTCCGGTTATGTTTTTACTTTATATACGAATATTTATTAATATCAGTTGGAAATAATTCAAATAATTTTACGAAAAATGTACCATTTTAAATGATTTATATGGAATAAAGAAGATAGATAAAGATAAAGTGCAGTAAACTCAAGTACTCTTTCTAGCTTCTTTTCTCAATGCTTTCAAGTCATCAGATTATGTGTGTCAATGTTTAGTTCAATAGCAAGAATTTATGCACAGGAGGAAATTTCTTTTTATACATTTGAATTTAACCTATTAGTAAACTGTCAAAGAAAGTGATGAATATTTGTAAACTCAGTTCCGGTTTATACTTCAATGGGAATGTTTCTGTACTTGTATACTTGTACATATTTGTTTCTATACTAAATTTATCGCTTCTATACTATGCTACGTGGTTGTAAGGTTGAGCGAAGTAGAAAAAACAGAATAATTTGAGCAAAGATCTGTGGGAAAAGTCAACGACAAATTGCGAGCACTATTAACAAATCACTGTTGGATGACCAAGCACCTATCTTATGTTCAAACAGTGAGTAAGATATTTTTGACTATGCAACCTCGACCGGCCCTTACTAAGTCACACGACAGTGAGAACTACGATGCACTAATCATATTTTTTCTCCCTTGAAGGGACTATTACTTAAGCCTAGCAGTTTTCCCAAAGTTCGCAAGATACACATAAATTTTTATCAAGTTCCTACTAAGTTCATCTCGCATTTCTGTCTAAAATAGTTGTCAGTCTTTCGACGAATCATATTCCACTGCGCTTCGATCTTTGCTTCGACCAGACTTAAATCGAGGAGTATTTTATTAATAAACTACTGCTTTAATTTACTCACAATGTTTATTAACCATCGCCCGGTATACGACATCACAGTGTATACTAAAATGATTTTTGAAATTCGTAATTGAAAACTACAGTAAAAGCAAACGATTATGGCTGTCGATACAATTTTCTTCTGCAGTGAAGCGTGCAGTTTTGAGAGAAATATCGAAAAATAGAGCCCCATCGTCAGAAAAATGTGAAGCTATTTAGTTTCAAATCTCTTCCCAATGTCATCTAAAAGAGGATTGTAAAATTTGGTAAATTTAACCCGTTCGCATTCCTAGACGAGATATATCGCGATTCGGTACTAGCCGATTAACGCTCTTGTCGAAGCACCTAACCTCCTAGCACCAATAGTACGACACTATAAACAGATATTGGATAGTCGGAAAAGTATTGAGAGATTTTTGTAATTTTTTGATTAAATGTTTCTTTTATTCAAAATGTATTTTATTCAAATATACAGGGTGAGTCACCAAACGTTTGTACCTCAAATATCTTTGTTGTTTCTAAAGATACGTAAAATATGGCAAGGACAAAGTTGCGTGGTACAATGGGGCTGACACGTTGCTATAAAAAAATTTTGTTCTTTTGTCATTTCTTTTAGAGATATCAAGGTCACCTTGACTTATTTAAATGGAACCGCCCTTTTTTAAACACCTACAATGATAGTCCCTTTCATTAGGCATTCAGTGACTATATTATTCCAAGGCCATCCAAGGTCATCCAAGGTCAAGGACAGAACAAACGTATAAGATTTAAACTGTGAAAGCAGAATACGTTTATCACGGTTGAGACTTTTAGTAAATAGTAAACATGCTAAGGTCCTTCAATGTTACTGTTATTCAGCATTCTCATTTACTACCAGTATGTTTCCAAACGCGATTCCGCTGTCTTATTCAATGACTGAAAAGTGTGATATGATCACGATTTACTGTGAATGTACACAAAATGCAGTGCAGGCTCGATTACTTTATGAAGAAAGGTACCCCGAGCGAAACACTCCTTCGAGACAGACTTTCATTAATACGTACAGGTTGTTTCGAAGTACTGGAAGTGTATATGCAAGACAGTACAAACGGAAGAATCCCACGACCAATGAAGACAATGAAATTAATATTTTAGCAGCTATAGCTATCAATCCACGCGTGAGTACGAGAAAAATTTCTCGGAAGCAGGCATAAGTCAAAGTAGCGTAATACTAATTCTGGCCCGACATAAATTTCATCCGTTCCACATATTGCTCCATCAAGAATTGCACGGGAATGATTTTCAAAATAGAATT
>CM052088.1:14672816-14701789 GCA_028453745.1 Agapostemon virescens
TTCGAATACTTTTGTTACTCACTGTATAAACTCTGTTTTTGAAATATATTTTCCGCAAACATTTCGATTACATTTAGCACAAAGGTTCTTACATCTATTTCTATTACATGATTGTAGCATGATTTTTTGTCAATAGAATGGATGTGTTGTCCTCGACATCTTCTCTATATTTACTTCTTAGCTCTTCAGCCAATTGGAAAATACAATCTATTTTTTAAATATTTACATGAGTGGTAAGTTATAAATTTTATGTGTTATGCGATTAACTGTTAAATCATTTTATGAGTTAAATTGGCTCACAACCGTAAAAATAGGTATACCACATTCAATATTGTGAAATGGAGGAGTCTGCGGGGGAGAGGAATCAACGTTTACATATATTTCATTACGTAACTACGACCCGCTATATGTTTTAAAAAAATAATGTTTAAGTTTCATTTATATATATATAGTAATCAAATTTTTAATGAGTTCAGTTGGCTCAGTCCTGATGGCAAAGTGGTACCATTTTAATATATATGTGTATGGACTAATAAGATTGGTTTTCCAAAATAATTATTATATTAAAGAATGTAATGGAGAAGCGTTTGAGCATCTTCTTCAATAAAGATCTGAATAACTGAATACAGACTAAAAATCTGTATTTTTGTTTAAAGAAATGATGCAATTGTTAATTGCACATGCACTGCTGCATCTAAACAAAATTTAAAGGCCTACAGATGTAGTGCTCTTCGAACTATTTATCTTTCTTCTTTGGCATTGTTTCGTAAATGCAATAATAACGGAGTTATGACTTGAAACAATTGCGTGGATCACCCTGTATATAATATAAAAATAATATATTTCATATAATATAATAATAATATATTATATATAATATAATAGTAATATATTACATATAATATAATAATAATATATTACATATATTATATATAGTAATATAATAACAATATATTATATCTGTAATAATTTATATACAAATTATATATATATATATATGTTTATATATACTAACGCGTCATTAACGCTGTTTCACTCCAGCAAAGTTCAAATACTAGTTTCTTGGCTAAATAAATGTTGCATGGTACTTGAGAGGATGTTGAGCTACAGTAACTCAATAACACTGACCCTGCGCAATTGAAACTACGTGTAACAAGATATCCCTACGTGTACCCAAATAGTTGAATACCGATATTACTGGATGTCCATAATCCGGGTTACCGAACCATTGGATGTGTATATTACTTACACCGCAACATGAAGCTAACATCGCTGTAATTTTCGTAAACTTCATAATGAACTGGTCGGCATTCGTATGCGTTAATGTTAATATCGGCGTTAGCATCGACAAGCTTTGACGAAGCAATTTCCATATTTGCACGCAACCAACAAAAATAATGTGCTAATAAAAAAAATGCTAATAAAGTAAATATTAAGGAGACATGGTACAAATTTTTTAGTAAATATTTCGCGAGAAAAATATTAGTTTCGCAAGGAGTGAAGCAATTTCCATATTGCACAATTTGTTCCATTCAATTTTGTTCCATATCCAACAAAAATAATGTGACAGTAAAAAAAATGCTAATAAAGTAAATATTAAGGAGACACGGTACAAATTTTTTAGTAAATATTTCGGAAGGAATGAATAATTGAAATTCTTTTTGATATAAATGTAAGAGAAAAGTTACAAACAGAACTTTTTTTTTTAATACTATATTATATGTTTTTAAATATTATACTGTATCAATGATAGAAAGAATATTAATATTAAATTTTCTATCATTCGTAGTAATCTTACAACAATGCTTTCATTCAGTAACAATACGAAGCTTCTAATGTTCTGAACTGAACAATAACTTTTCCAACAAGTTTTGTACAATTTTTAAGGTTACCATTTGTCATGCATTCGACGTGTACACTCGTCGTTGCTTGATTTCAATTCTGCACCTCATGAGGGATTTCTAAAACTGTATTCTGCAGTTAACTGGTTAAGGACAGCGCAGAGGGTGAGGCAATATTTATGTCCACTTTTACTGTCTCTGTTAATTATAATAATATGGGAAAATGTTTTAAACAAATCTTGCACGATACAGAGGAGAACATATTGTGATACAAATACTCTTCGTGTAGGTGGAGGTACAGAGGAGATTCAAGGTCACCTTAATTTTCTATGTCGAATATTATATTTTTTTCTGTAACAATGTGATGGCAGGTGTTAAGACGAATACAGTGGCCTATCACGAAGGTCATTTACGGTCAAATGTTGTAGTGAAATAAACTTTCTTACATTACAGAAGATGTTCGAAGCGATGGCTGCTTGCGTATAGGCAAAGTTGCAGTCTTAGTATTGCTGCATCACATGCCTGTCTTCTTTTTATTTAATTACTCCTATTATTTTCCCATATTATTACAAATAATGGAGATATTCAACTGGACATAGTTGTTGTCTCACTTTGTATATTGAAATCGCTGACGGATCAAGCAGGAGTGAGAAAGGGGGGCCAATTGTACACTTGTCTATCCGTCCATCTGCTGGCAAATGTAGGAGGTAGAATCGCCACACATTATTTTAAGATAATCTAGTTACGGATGAAATAATCTTAAATCTCAATAACCCCTTATAATCACTATAATAAATATGTAAAACTCTTTTCAATATAATACCGCCCAGCCATGCAATTTTTAGCAAAACGAATAACTATTGTATTAGAATAAATAGAAAGACTAATGTATCTACAAAAAGAACCACTAGAAACATATTTATAAAAATTGATAAATAGAGTAGTAAATAGTCCTAAATACTGTTCATTAAAAAATTGTAAATATGGTCTAGTGTTCGAAGGTGAAGGTAAGAAAGACCTTTGCTTTCATTGTGTGCCACATCTTTCTTTAAAAGTTCGACGATCAGTTTGTTTCTACATCGGCTTCTTCGAAATTTCCTCATAAGTGACACAGTAACTTCTATTTAATAATGCAACGATCTTGAATGCACTCTAATTTTCTGCCCACAATATAATCACTCGATCGATGTCACTTTTATCCATATCCGGATAAATGGAAGATTTCCAGCCCTATACATAGGAGCCGAACAGAAGCACTTCTCATAGAAGTTGAAAACATGGAAAATATACTGTTTTATAATTTTGTCTGATTTAGATCATCTTTATAATTTGAAAAATTTGTTTGCAACTTCGTACAAAATGCAAAACGCAATGTGTATAAAGTAAACATTTCCTGTCCTTAAAATGAAATATATATGGTTGTACTATATGAAATATTCCACTTTGGTTCATTAGAATTTTAAATTGTTTTATTCAGAAAATTTTGAAGTTTCTTGTCGTATCTCGTACTTGGCTTTAAAGGCAGATTTTCTTTCATCAGATCCGACCCCTTCGCTTGTTTTGATCGCGCGTTTAACCACACAATTGATATTTCTGCTTTTCAATATGAATCAACGTAATTTTCGCGTAAACATCTTTTGCAAATAGAAATGTGATAACGCAACAGTAGCTATTCGAAATCGACGCTGTATTTAATAATGACATACCATAACGAATGTATTCATAAATTAAAATTGAAGTTTCTCAGTCAGTGCCAGTATAATTCGTTATAATTTTGTAAACTTGAAACAAACCAATACAGCCGAAAATGGCTTTTAAGAAAATTTACCTTATCCTCCTCATTTTCCGAATATGTCACCAGCGAATTTTATTATTTTAATACTATTATAATACGATTACAATACCAAAGGGTATCTTCCGACCTAGAATCTTTTCATTCCACATGATTTATTTATTCTTCGTATAGAACCTTTACTACTGTCGTCCTTATAACAGTTAAATACTTAAAAATTTCTTAGATAACGATTTACAACAGTTAAAATTGTTTTAACCCCTTGACGTACAAATAAAATGGAATTTGACGCGTCCGAAGAATACTATTTCACTGGCTCAATTGAACAGTTATATGCACACTCAGAAACAGAACATTTTAATTCGAAATTTACATTGCTGTATAATATTTAATCAGGTTGATATATAATGTTAATGGACAGTAATTAAGTATCATTATAAAATAATATAATTCTGTAACGTACGATATATTTCACAGCACTTTGGAATATGTAAAAGAATTAGACATTTTTTACACTGCCAAGTTGTATTGCTTTTTATATTATTTTTTACAAACACATGACATCACCTTGTAGGGCGTTCCTTTTTGTTAGTGGAAGCTATAATACATTATTATTATGTTCCATATAATACATTTAACTCAGATTTATAGTACGGATTCAAATATACAGGGTGCGGCACCTAAAACAGGTCACCTGAATAACTCGCTTGCGTTTGAAGATAGAAAAAAAAGGATCAGATCAAACTTACTTGATATCGAGGGGCTCGTAATCTGATGTCATTAATTTTTTTATAGGTGGAGACGTCAAGGAGATATGAAGGTCAACTCTGTTTTTTTAAATGGAACGGTATGGTTTTTTATTTACATTCTGATAGTGTATTTCAAGACGAATACAATTACCTATTATGAAGGTCATTCAAGGTCACGCAAGGTCAACTGCAATAGAAAATAAAATGTCTGAAAGCACTCTTCAAATACTTTTGTGTCTTCTCTGGTTGTTGGCATACTGCTCTTCTAAGTATTGGTAAGGGTCGCAGAACATAAATAAACATACCATCATATTGTATGTTTACCTGTATCCAGAAATGTTATTAGTAGTTTGACTACCGATTAGAGTACGACTTCGAAATATTCAATCTGAGTGTTCAATTTTCAAGAATGCGTTACACAATAGCAGAGAAAGTGGAAATGGTTATCATTTATGGTGAATGTCATAGAATTATGAGGAAAGCGGTACGTGTGTATGGTGAAAGATTTCCCGATCGTAATAATAGACCTTCACTTTCTGTCTCTACGAACATTATAAAAAAGTTTCGAGAAACTGGAAATTTGTCAGGCAGTATCATCAGTATTGCAACGTTTTAGATTATGTCTCAGTGTTCAAGGTCGACATTTTGAACACTTGAAGTAGCAGTGAATACGTACATAACATGTTACATGTAAATCGTCGTAGTGTTCGAAGAGTGCTTTGAGACATTTTATTTTCTATTGCAGTTGACCTTGCGTGACCTTGAATGACCTTCATAATAGGTCATTGTATTTGTCTTGAAATACACTATCAGAATGTAAATAAAAAACCATACCATTCCATTTAAAAAAACAGAGTTGACCTTCATATCTCCTTGACGTCTCCACCTATAAAAAAATTAATGACATCAAATTACGAGCCCCTCGATATCAAGTAAGTTTGATCTGATCCTTTTTTTTCTATCTTCAAAAGCAAGCGAGTTATTCAGGTGACCTGTTTTAGGTGCCGCACCCTGTATAATACGACATTCGTCTTGCAGGATCGCTGTTATACTGACAATGAATACTGTTTTCAATGTATTTCTTTCTGATTTATTGGCTTGCCGATGAGATTTTGTTATCGGTACTGTTACGGAGAAAGGAGAGGAGAGCATCTTGAACATTTTAAATGAAACAGAATCGATGCGCGATTTTCGGCGTGCACCAGGGACAGCTCTTGACGTCTCGCAGATGTCAAAGTCTACAATGGCACATGAAATGGATGACGTTTAACAGACGTCATTGTATGCTAAGGGGTTAAACAATAGTATGGGAATTTTCAGTGGTACCTTAGAGTCATCATTCGACTGCTAAGGATTAAACGCCTTAGCCATTCGTTAACGAAAAATAGTGGTATAAATGATTTTGGATGGAGGAGTATAAAGCATAATTTTTACATAAAATTAAAACACATTATTGTGTTACATATATCTAAAGTTTAAAAAAGAATGAATAAATTCTGATTTTTCCTTCTTAATCTTGCATATTACATATTACAGTTCGTTCAACGAAAATTAATTCCGACCAGCATCACACCTATGTATAAACTTAGTACGGCCGGAAAGGGTTAATGTATTATTTATTTTTCATATTTCGCCCACAACCCTTTTGCTTCCAAAACTGCACTAACTCGCTTTGGCATACTTTCTACTAATTTTTGCAATAATTCTGAGATATCTGTTCACACTATTATTGAATTGTATCATAAAAATCTGTGATTGAAGTTGGTTGGGAGTTATATGAATCCCAAAATCATCTTTTTAGTAACATCCAAAGATTCTCTATAGGGTTGAGGTCGTAGCTGTGCACAGGCCATCCTAGAACATAAAATTTTTTAGTCTTGAGCCAATTTTTTACACTTTTAGCAGTGTGATTAGGGTCTCGGTCATGTACGAAAATCACATTTTGTTCTTCTGAAGGCATATTTTCAACAGCATCTATGAGATGCCCAGTGTACGCACCGCCAAAGTTTCGTTACGAACTGACGATGTCGAATTTTTCGTTGAAAATAAGAAAGCAGAACTGAATTATGCAACGACCAAACAACCTTGCCGGTTGTACCACGATTTCGCAAACACCCTGTATAATCAAATTGCAAATGTTTCAAGTCACTGAATCTGGGTTATAAAAATCGTGAAGAGAGAGAAAGTGAAAGCGAAAGAGAGAGAGAGAGAGAGAGAGAGAGAGAGAGAGAGAGAGAGAGAGAAAGAGAGAGTATAACGCATTAGTTGCACATGAGAAAATTGCGACAGTCGGAATAAAGGATTACAGGAGAAACGGTCTTATTTCGAAAAGCGAATCGTATTCGCAGACATTCCTCCGATTCGTATTCCATTTCCGCGTGGCGAACAATCCCCGCAAACACTACAGCCGATTATACGATCACACGAATAACAAGAGCAGCGAGTATAACGAGCGTGTAACAAATCCAGCGCGTGTGCCGATGTGTAAACACACTCCACTCGAAGCCACAATCCCTTCTGCGTGCAGTGGCGGGGTGTGCAGTCGGATGGTCGCACAATAAAACACTGGCATAATGTTTCGCCCGGCTGGTTGAACACCGCAAATATACCCGCGGACCGCATGCCGGTTTATTTTCGGGGGATATATGGGGTCACGAATGCCCGTCTAGTTAGGGGGGCTGTAGACCTGCCCCCTTACAGGCACAGGGCTCCGGGGACACCCTCGGGGACTCATCGTGGATTAGCCTCGCTACATTTCGTCCCTTATGTCGGCGCGTATGTTCCGTCATTACGCGCCCAGCTCCACGAGTGCCGGTGCCTGCGGCGTGATCCAGTCTGAAGGGGGTCCGCCAATGATTCGGCCTGCTTTACCTGCGACAAATCGACTAATCCTTTTATTGGTGTCACTGGTTTGCAATGGTTAACCCTCGAAATACGAATGTTGCGAGTAACGACGCGATGTACGACATCGATTTGTCACACCGTTCACTCTTACGTCTGTACCTGCGAACCGCGGTGTGATACAGGGTGGGCCAACGGTCGAGAAAGAATTTGTAGCTGTAGTAGATGCAGACAGGTGAAAATGTAGCATGCCAATTTTATAGTTCGTTTCGAAAACTGATTTATGACAACCCTTAGGACTATCTGTTTTCTTTTTTTGACTGCTCGTGAAATGCCGATTAGCTATACCAGGTATGTAAATGTGAAACAGGAAATTTTGTATAGAAAATGCACATTTATTGTATGAAAATTATACAAAATATTTTATACGAAGCCCATCGGGAGCTATACATTTTTATCATCTCTCTGACAATTTATGGATGCCACGCCAAGAAAGCTGTTCCTTTTTTGAGGCAAACCAGTCATCGAGCCATTTTCGTACATTTTCGTAAAATGCGAAAAGCTACTCAGCAAGTGCATGTCCTATCAATGCAGATAAGTAATAATTGGATAGAGCCAAGTCTGGTGAGTCGTCTTTCCCATGGCTTTGAAACGTATAGAGATGGTTTCTCGTGTCATATTTAACTGATCCGCGAGTTGTTGTTGCGTTTAAGCGTCACCATCATCCAACGATGCTTGTAATTCGCAGTCTTCAAATTTTTTCGGTGGTCTTCCACGTTCGTTTCTCGTGTCGAAATGAAATTTTTCTTTGAAGAGCAAGTGGATATGATCCTTATTTATGAAGAAATGCGACAAAATTCGATAAAAGCTCAAGTCTTGTATGCTGAACGATATCCAGACCTTACACATCCTTCGCACCGAACATTTCATAATTGAAAGAATCATATTTGACCTTGCATGACCTTCAACGATAACTTGTTGAAGTTGTCTCAACGCCGGCTAGCATGTCGCGATAAAAAACACATAGCATTTCATCTAAAAAAATAGACATGCCCTTCAAATCTCCTCTATGCGTTCACCCAGGCAAAAAATGTACGTATCATAATATGCCCCATTTGCACCGTGCAAGTTTCATATATGACATTTTTTCATATTAGGTTGGGGAAAAAGAAATCCATTATTTTTATGCAAACATCAAGACTTTATTTAACATATTTCGGATTGTCCGATTTGGGTCAAATACGCACCGTTTGATTCTATAATTTGTTGCTGTTTTAAAGGTAGTTTCATAATGCCTCTTTCATAGAGATTCTTGGACCCTATTGGCGAAAAACTCTAGTAATCGATTTTCACAATCTTCTCTTTGTGACAATTTCTTATCACTAAGGAGGTTTTGCAAAGCAAGAAAAACATGGTAATCGCTTGGTGCCAAGTTCGGACTATATGGTGGATGTATCAAAACTTCCCAACCAAGCTGCCGGAGTTTCTGGCACGTCACTATACACGTGTGTGGCCTGGCGTTGTCCCGATGGAACACAACACCTCTCCCGTTGGCCAATTCTGGCCATTTCTGTTCAATTGCTAGCTTCGAACGGTCCAGTTGTTGACAGCAGAGATCCGAATTTAGTGTTTGACCATATGGAAGCAACTCATAATAAATGATTCCTTCCCAGTCTCACCAAATGTACAGCAGAACCTTCCTGGCCGCTAGTCCTGGTTTGGCCACCGTTTGAGCTGCTTCACCGCGCTTTGACCACGATCGTTTTCTCACAATGTTGTCGCATGTGACCCATTTCTCATCCCCATTCACCATCCGTTTAAGAAATGGATCGATTTCATTCCGTTTGGCCAAGGCTTCGCAGATGGAAATTCGATCCATCATGTTTCTTTGTGTTAATTTGTGTAGCACCCAACATCAATCTTCTTTTTTAATCCAGCTTTGTGCAAATGTTTTATGGTCGATCTTTAGCCCCTGGGCGATGCTATGACTGCTAACATGTCGGTCAACTTCGATTATTTCTGTGATTTTATCGACATTTTTGACGACGGGCCTACCTGTGCGAGGTGCATCTTTAACATCAAAAATACCTGAACGGAATCGACGAAACCAAAATTGCACGCAGTTGGCTGTTACAGTATCGGTACCATAAACACCATTCACAATTTCAGCCGCCTGGCTTGCATTTTCGCCTTTATCAAAGAAAAATTGTAAAGTGTGCGGAATTTTCTCTTTGTTGACTTCCGTTTTTAACATCCTTTAACTCACAATTGACTGGACCAAACAAAAAACAGCAAAAGAATCTTTTTAATGCGAAATGTCACCTTTCCAACGAGCATAAATCTGAAATTGTTTGATCAATACTTTACGAGATATCGATCACTACAGCCATCTATCGAAAAACTAATGGATTACTTTTCCCCAACCTAATATTGTTACAAATAACGGCAATATTCATTGTGGACATAGTTATTGCGCCACTCTGTATATTTAAAAGAAAGAAGACGGTGGAAGAATATGTACAAGACGGACGCACTGTACGGACTGCTTAGAACTACAGCACGCTACTGTACTATGTACATTTATACCTGGTTAGACACGTACACTCATACCTGCGAGTACTCGCAGGTATACCTAAACAAGTCCTTAACAAATGTGCTTGCCAAAGAAGGCACCGGCTATTTCGGAGGTGTACAGTTTTCTAAAAATGTAGGGATTCTTAGTGCATTTCCTCAACAGTAACAAATTTGATATGCACGAAAAGAAATGAACCGCGTACAATGGAATTCTTCTGGGACAGAAAAATGCCTTGAAGTTAGGAATTCAAATTGCTTGGAGTGCAAAGGGTTCATTTTTGTAAACTGATGCATCAGAGTCGAAAATCTTGAAATGTACTGACTACTACAAAAGCTTTCGTACAAACAGCCCGGACCGCATTGTGTTAATAAAAGCAAGCACTGATGTAACTAATAAATAATGTAACTAGTTAACTGTGCGAGTTAGTTTTAAAAATCCATCGGAGGATTTAAAATCAAGCAATGACGAGTATACACGTCGAAAGCAGGGCAAATGCTTCTATTCTCAAATTTATGAAGAAATTAATCAAAATGAGGAAGAATTCATTTTTACTTCGATGCAAAATTAAAAATTCATTGTTGAAAAGTTACTCTTATTAAAAACTTAACCCTTAGCGGTCGAGATCTTTTTTCGTAATACTCGACCATTAGACCATCAAAATTAGGCGAATATCAGGGTCTTTCGTTTTTCATGGCATAAGTGCTATGGCCCTGTAACGGGGCCCTTGGATCGTTAAGGGTTCAATTCGCTTAAGCTTTTGCTTAAAATGTAATTAAGTTAATAAGGTTACAAGTGATAAATAGCAGAAGTAAAAGAAAAATAATGTCATTGAATTGAATGAGTTATGAAACTTAGTCATTTTTCAATCTACTACAAAAGTGAGGGTAATATAGAGGCTGGATCAAATTGCTGTTTTTGGCAATATTTTAACACCAATGAAAAATAAACGAAGAAAATTCTTTTCTTTATTTACAAAATTCGTTTGTACACACACGATTTGTCCATCATTTACATCTGAGTCATTGAATTTAAATTATTTTATTCATTTATGTCGTATTTGATCTCCTCCGTTATGTGGGTCAAAATATCAACACATATAGCTTCAGAGATTTTACTTTTACCTTTGAAAATATTATTGATCGATTCTTTTTCGACGACGAAAAACTATAATTCTTTAGATTATGTTACTTATGCTTCTTATTAGCAGCAATAATACATTATTTAGAGTAAATTTGTTGTTCTCCATGTAAAATTAGTAAACACGATATGTTACGTTGTTTTTGCAAAGTATTTTTAGTTTAATATAAAAAATTATGGTGGAGTCCATATGATCATCTCTCCTCAATTATTAACACTAGAACTACGGAGTAATAAATCCGACCGATGTACATTGCTTTGTAATAATAACAAAATTGCATCCATTCAGATCTCGTACAATTTTTTTCGTAATGTCTGCTTCAATGAAGAAATTCATTCGAAACTTTCTGGTGAAAATGTTTTTATGACTTCAGTAATTCTAAACGAAAAAATCAGTCATTTTGACTGGTTCGGTAGTTCTAGTACTAAAGAAATGTTGTTATCAGATATTATGAAGGAGAGATTGGAGATTAATTATGAAAAAAATCACGATAGAACAGCAAACACAAAATTGTGAATTTTTATTGTCAAAACTATGGTTAACAACGATCATACGTCATTGTACTGATGTATGACTACTTTCTTTTTCACTCATTTCCGGCATTAGTGTTTGTTGTATACCAATTTATGAATTTCTAATAATATTAAAATTCTTATTTAGTAATATCTTATTAATTAGAGTATTTGAATTGTATCGAATATATTATTAAAATATTAGAACCATATTTTATTATATTATTTATAGATTCTTTTATTATTATATATTGGGCTCAGCATTTCTCACTCAAACTTAATTTTTCACACAATATTGAAACTGTAAAATCAAACGATGAATTTGTTACTAAATATTGAAGTAACTTCGCGACTTTTGACCCATTCTAGTGAACCATAAATGAAGGAACGAAGTTTTCGCATTGCAGTGGTACGGTCTTCACAGAAGATACTTGTTATGAAGTTGTGAATATGTTAACAAACTTGGACAATACAAAATTATATTTGAATTATTCAGGAACAAAGTAAGTGAAAATTCATCCCGGCGTGCAATTATATATATCGGAGAATTGAGGGATTTAGGTCTATACTATAGGTCTATATATAATCTGGTTAAACAGAGCTATTAAAAATGTATAATGCCAACAATAGGTGAATTTTCAATCTTCATTATTTAGTGTTACTTCAATTATTTGATAAGATAGATTTTTATATAACTACTTGTGTAGTTTTAGACTAAATATATTCATGCAAAATTGCTCTTTCAAACTCGTGATTATTAAACTCGGTGGTCTCAAACTGTACAGGACGGTCCACGCAACGTGTGCACCGTTATAATTTCCAAAATATGCGTTGCATGAAAGAATGTTATATACAAAAGTTACATGGTTTCAGAGGGTACACCATGTCGTATATTAATTATTTTTATAGGTAGAGGCGTTTCGGAGATTTAGACGTCAACTTTCGTTTTTTAAACAGAATACTATATTTTTTATACCAAAATACGGTAGAGTATCGAATTTTAAGTAAAAAAAGTATTGACGATTATTCGCCCTAAACCTAATAGCTAACGAATAATTTTACGTTAGCTGTCACGTAAACATCGCTGTCCTGCGGAAATCCGTGATATAAGGTTGATAACGTGTAAATAAATATAATAAAAAATATCTAATAAGTATATAATAATAATATATAATAAAAGCATTTTGCAAACAAAGATCCATTTCTTTTTCTCTACTGCTTTTCAAAATAACCAGTATTTTCATATTTGTGATATAATTTCGATTTTATTTCAATTCAAAATTGGGAAGCAAAAATAAATTTTAATTCGTTATGATGATATTATTAAAAAAAGCATTAAGGGGGATAAATTAGAACATTCCTTAAAAAATGGGTTTAAAATTTGAATCTATTGTCAGTATATGCAGTACGATTGCATTTTCGTAATTCGTAAGTCCCGTAATTTTACGAATTTCCAAATAGAGCTTTGAGAGTGTCTCTCAAGAGAATAGATTTAGTGGTTAAGATATAAATTGATAACAAGACAATCAATGATATGATTTTCAAACAATATACAGAAAAATAAACGATTGATTAATACATGATATTACATATTGTTTTGCCTTCGTATGCACTATTAAATTTTTTTTTAAATATTTTGTACTTTTTCTTTCGCATGATTAACTGGTGTATCTGATAAAATAAGAAAATGTATAATATGCTATATTTTCGGGACATTCACCATTGCACATTTTAATTTTTATGAAAATTATTGAAGCAGTGCCTGTTTAAAGTTTAGTAATCTACAAAAAATTTGGTAACTACTTGTCAGTTGTTAACTACGTGTAGGAAAATAAAAAAAAAATTTTAATATAAATATAAAAATTTCTCATGGAAGTTTAAAGCAACCCTTATTCATGCCTTTAATCTTTTAACCTCTTAACAAAAAGAACTATTTTCAAAAGTAGATATTTCTGGATTTATCATAGTACACATTTGCTTACAGGCAAGTCTCATGTAAACGCTGAAAAATTTATTAATTTTCATTAACTTTTTTCAAATTGATGTTATGACTTACGTTATAATTGTTTAGTAATTGATTTAGACACTCTTTCGTCATACAGAATAATTTTTTATACAGTTTTAATCATTTCTGTTTGACCCTGTCTCACCAATAATAGGAACGTGTTGTAACAATCGTATTTTGCAGACGTAGATGATCCAAACCTTAGAGTGGACTATAACAAAAATTGCAGATGTTCCATCGTCATAAGAATTAATTCTCCTCGAAAATTAGCAAAATGGCGAGTTCTGGTGCAATAGTCCATTAAAATGTAATAACCATTGCCTATGTAGTTTTTGAGACTTTATGTACGTCAGGTGATATAAATATATTTTAACACTTTACCGACCAACGATTATTTCAAATTCTTTCAAGTTCATAATCCATCACTGAAAACTTTTTAATGGATCCCTCAACGCCGACAGCAATTTTTATTACGAATCAACACGGCCTCCTAAGTAACGTTATTTAATAATTTCGTTATGAATTACAATGAAAAACCAGTTTTTGAAGCCTCATTTTGTTGCAGAACAATTATTGAAAAACCTACACTTTACCGATCGGAAGTCTATTAATACGTCTTTCAATATTTGTCCCCTAACAAAATGAGGCTTAAGAAACTGCTCTTACATTGCAATTTAGTTAGGAGGCCTTGTTGATTCACAATAAAAATTGCTGTCGGCGTTGAGGGATTCATTAAAATGTTTTCAGTGATGGATTATGAACTTAAAAGATTCTGAACTAATCGTCGGTCGGTAAAGTGTTAAGAAAAACGTGATTATAGTTTTATACTGACACTTTGAAGCATCGTTCTTCTGGAATCGTCTACCACCTGACTTAAAGCCAAACGTAACCATCTTATGAAAGATTTTTGAAATTGCTATACTATAAAAAAATGCAATAAAACGAAACTATGTGTAAACTATTTTTCAACTGTTCGTACGAGAGATCCTCGTTGAAACTCAAGCAACGGAACCTGATAAGACGAATACTTGGATCGTGTCTTTCGAAACGACCCGCCCGGTCGATTGCAACCCTAGGATCGTCCCTAGTCTGCGAAAGCTCGGTCTACTTCCGATTTCCGTGAGCGGCCTGCGACGCGCGGATTTTCGAAAGCGGGGTGAAACACGATTAAGAGAGAGCACGACAGGGGTAGCATCGCGAAGGGTAGCCGTTCACGATTACGGAGCAGACGTGCGCGGGGGCGGTTGAGCGAGAGTAGCAGAGGCGTATAGGCGGCCGATTACGCCGATCTCCATTAGAGGGATTGTAAACTCCCGTAAATAAATAATGCATGTATCGGCGAGGAGCGTGGAGGGCTCTTTGCCTAAGCAGCCATCGGTCGTGGAACTTAATAAACGGCGTAGTTATCAATTTATAATGGGTCGGCGTGTCGCGCATGCGCGTACCTACAGGGCCGTATCTCTGGTTATGTAACGGCGTGCACGCGAGTGGCTTTAAACTCGGTGTATTCTAACTATGCCCACCTCCGCCCCTCGCGATTCCACGTTGCTTGGCTTGCGACCCCCTCCGACGCAGCCCCTCTCTCTCTCTCTCTCTCTCTCTCTCTCTCTCTCTTCTTCTCTCTTTCTCTCTCCGTCTCTCCTTCACCCTTTGCGGCTCCGCTACAAGGGACAAATTGAATTTTAGATCATGCCGTGCTCTTCTGGGGTCCACGGGAACCAAGGGAGAGCGGCGACGGGGGTTGCCGGTGGGACGAGGGGTGCGAGAGACGCTCGAGGGGGCGGAGCAGACGTCGAGATGATACTAATTGAAATTTGAAATTGATATTAGCGAATTATTACCCCTCTACTGCTTCTGCTTGGCCCAACGCAATTACGGCCGCGTGTCGGGTATCAAAAGTAATTGCTGCCAAACTTAACGAAATTCAACCAATTTTCGTTTCGGCTGCCTGACCTTCCACGACGACGGATTACCGGCTCGGGTTTCGCTTTATGTATGCACGTAGCAGCTTCCTTTCACAGGGAGTAAATGGAATTTCGGGGGTGATTTGGATGCTCCGAGGAATCGTTTGAGAGACCTGGACCTCCGCCGGGTCTTCGGGCTGTGGCCAGCTCAAGGAGACTCAAGGCATCCGATCTCTCTCGGATCATACTTTCGGCAGATTTTCGTTCCTGGTCCTCCTATGATCATTTATGAACGCTCATACCGTTGTGTAGCTGCCTTTACGTTTTCACAGTAAACGCGAATCGTGCCAAAAATGTTGTGTGAAAATTAAACTATTAACTATAATTTCATGACTCATATCGTTTCTGACCTGAGAAAACTCTGCTTAGCGGTGGGAGAGGATGCTACCGCATTCTTACTCGAGCGAAGTTCATCTCCAAGGAAGAAGTCTGATCATACTTGTCCAGTTCTACTGCGACCAATAATGGTCTTACATTCGTACCTACATCTACTTAACACTAAACCTACCACAGGGGGTGAAATGACCCTTTACAGAATTTTTATTTTGCAATTATCAAAGTTGTAAAAATGCCTTCTTAGGAATCGATTCAATGGATCTCTTTGTTCAATCCTACTTTGTAAGGAAAGTTGCAGGTAATCAAAATAAATTAAATCTTGACATTTTTATGAGTTAATATACACTAGTCAATTTTAATGCCCGGTAGGTTTAGTGTTAAAATAACGCAACAATAATTTATACAGTTATTATACTCTTGCGTTATACGACACGACATCTTGTTTATTTAATAAATATGTTTGTACAAATTAATAACTATTGACAACAAGAGTACAATTTGGATAAATCTGATCAATTTGCTATCCAATTCGCTCGACAGACAAACTTCGGCTTCTCTCGATTGTCTGTCGGTACAACAGTCCCGTGACAACCCCGAATTTCTATTATTTTCTTCAGGGTTGTTCATCATGAAGTAATTCTTCATTATGGCGACTGCATATGGACAACCGCCGTAACAATACTGAGTAGTAATTAAAATTTGCTAACATGATAGCCAAATATTGGATAGTCGGAAAAGTATTGAGAGATTTTTGTCATTATTTGATTAAATGTCTTCTTCATTCAAAATTAATTTTCTTCAAGTATATATTGGCTATTATTAGCTACGACCTTTTGCCATTTTTGGAGTAGAGCCATAATCACATCGGAATAGTGCTCCTGTGCTTTATCGTCTAAAAATTTGGCTAAGTGATTTTCATAGTCCATTTTTTAATCCAACTTTTTACCATCAAAGTAGTTTTGCACAGATATAAACTAACGATAATCTAATGGTGCAAGGTCTGGGCTATATGATGGATGCATCAAAACTTCCCAGCCATGTTCTCTCAATTTTTATCAAGTCATCAAACTTGTGTATGGTCTGGCGTTCTCATGATAGAACACAACACCTTTACTGTTGATCAATTCTGGTCTACTTTTTTTTAATCGATTACTGTAATCTGGTTAATTGTTGACAGTAGAGAGTAGAATCAATCGTTTGACCAGTTGGTAGCACTTCATGATGGACAATTTCCTTCCAATTCCACCAAACACACAGCATCACCTTTCTTGGCGTCAATCCTGGTTTTGTTACCGTTTATGACGATTCACCGGCCTTTGTCCACGATCTTTTTTGCACATTGTTGACCTATATGATCCATT
This sequence comes from Agapostemon virescens, assembly GCA_028453745.1. NCBI lineage: Eukaryota > Metazoa > Arthropoda > Insecta > Hymenoptera > Halictidae > Agapostemon > Agapostemon virescens. The sequence goes on from CM052088.1 coordinate 14,689,931, forward strand.
TTTCATCGCCCGTTACCCATCTTTTAAAAAATGGTGTGATTTCATTACGTTTGAGCAATGATTCGCAGATGGAAATTCGATTTATCAAATTTTTCTCTGTTAAATCATAAGTCACCCAAATATTGACCTTCGTTTTGTATCCAGCCTTCCGCAAATGATCCAAAACGGTTGAATGGCGAATGTTCAGTTCTTTAGCAATCACATGACTGCTGATATGGCGATCTTGCTCAATCATTTGCATTATTTCATCGACTTTTTCAGTAATTGGTTCAATAATTGGAAATTTCCAGAACGGAAGCGAACAAACCATCTACAGTAGCGCACGAAAGTATTCGGACACTCTTCAAACCTAAATAACTTTTTTAAGATTGGACCAAACGTCTTGACTTTTCTTGAGCAATTAGTTGCATTGATTTAATAAATGATATATAAAATAAATTTTGTAAATATTGGAACTGATGTGAATTACATGACCAATAAAAAAGGAACTTTTTACATATTTTTTATTTGAGCCACGCACAAAAAATTTTAAAAACGCATCTGGTAGATCTATGATAGTTATACGCATGCAGAAAAATTCATTAAAATCGATCGACGTACACACGAGCTACGTGCCATCGAAAATCGCAATTTTTCACGATTCTTGATCAGTTTCTGCTTAAACTACAGAAATTCTTACATCTTTCTACGCGTGCCATTTTTTCCCGCGTCAATCGATTTCGGTGAGATTTTCAGCATCTGTATAACTAACACAGTTCTGAAAAACGCATATTATAAATTTTCATTACGAGTTGAAATAAAACTGTTTTAAAAAATGTCTTTTCTACTGTCCCACGTAATTTCTACCAATTAGAATTATTTCAAAATTATTTTTGCATATCATTTAGTAAATCAATGCTGCTAGATGCTCCAGAAAAGTCAAATCGTTTGTTTCAATTTTGAACAAGTTACTTAGGTTTGAAGAATGTCCGAATACTTTCGTGCGCTACTGTACATGCTGTTGCATTTGATAAAGCATCTTAATTGTAAACATCGCAAATTTTGTCCCGGGATTGTGCAGCGTCTTTGCCTTTTTCGCAATAAAATTGCAAAACATAGCGAATTTTTTCAGAAATTTCACTAATTTTCACACTAATATTACTGTTGATACGATTAACGAAATATAAAACTGTCTGCATGAAAATTGTAGATTAAAATGTCACCTCTCAAATGCGCGTCAGTATGATGCGAGCGGATTATTATTGCCCGATATACGACACCAAACAACATCTAGTGACAAAAATCTCTCAATACTATTTCGACTATCCAATATTATGCATGAATTTTTAATGAAATATTTAAAGTTGCTATTACGTATATTCGAAAAAATACTCTGCCATCCTACAGCTAGCTTTACATCGCCGTAGCTATAGCAACTGCGGCTAAGATTCGACAAAAATTTCTAATTAAGAGCTTTAAACCGATTGGTGATTCAGTTGGACCGATCATCAATTACCATTTAACGAAGCTAAGCGATGAGAAACAGATACGCAAAACGAAGTACGTGTCAATCATTCTATAAAAGTCTATTGCGCGAACAATTATGACGAACGATTTAATTGTGTGTGCTGTCTGTGACTCACTTATTGTCAGAAATCATCATGGGAACAGTTCCCGAGCGTGGTTGCAATAGTCTTTAATGAATTTTCCCAGAAACATGATTCACAATGTCAGAAACTTGTGTGGTTGCAGATTGGATCTGTTCACACCCATCAATCGAACAATAACCACCACCACCCGCACCACCAGCAGCAGCAACAGCAGCAACAACAACAGCAACAGACGAGTCAGCCTCAGGTGCCTGGAGTCGGTGGTGGTGGGGGGCCGGGGGGTGGCACGGTGGCCAGGGCTGGCGGCATGTTCTGCTACCACTGCCCCCCAGGTCTTCCAACGCCCCGATTACCACCTACCCTCGAGTACCCCTTCACCGCCACTCACCCCTGTAAGTAGACATTCCGCTTCAACCAAAATTGCCAGCGCAAACGCTTTGTAATTTCCGACGAATTTTTATTTTCACCCTCTGTTATTAACCTTTCGTCTGTCACTGTTACGTACATGAAGTACAAATTCAACGTTTTTAGCTATCCAACGTCAAAATTTGAAATAGAAGATATGTTTTCTTATTTAACGGGGTATTCTGGTTTTTCATTTTCAAAAAATCGTTTTTTCTTTTGTTTTACAGTTTCTTCAAATATATCTCGCGCGATATAGAACACGCGCGCAAAAGGATCTCTTTGAATTTGTTAACGCAGTTATATTTTATAGACTTTCGAAGAACGCAACTCGCATTGTGAGGTGTTGTTAGTTGAATTTTTAAACCTGTTTTTCTCGGAACGTTTGCTACAGTATCATAAGTTCTGGTCGATCGACTCACTACAAATTTTGAAATGATCTTCAGCACATATCCTATTATCGCATGAACATAATTTTTTATATGGTTCAGTATTTCTTGGTAATTTTACTTCGAAAGGCCTCCATTTTGTAAATAATCAAGATTTTTTTGTGTTGTTTTGGTTTGTACCATAATTACATTCACACTGATTAATGAACATCTTTATGTTTTTGTTTCCAATCAGTAGAAAGACCGGAATCATGGCAACCGTCAACCCATGTTTTTCAAAACATTCTCTATAAAAAAATATACGACTCATGTAAGTTTAATTATTTTTACTTAGAAAATCACAAGTGTGCGTCAACTACCAATGAATACGAGTGCAAAATCTCAATGCAAACTGTTAAATAGCTTTCGCAGGAAAAATTCTTTAATATTCGTTCAAAAACGGCATGGAAAACCAGAATACCTCCTGAACACGTTGACTGTATCCATCTTCGGGTGACGAAATTATTTTCCTAGATATAGCATTCGCTTCTACAGCGATAAATTATACAAAATTCACTTATTGTTTTTCATAAATGCTCATTACCGATGAAAGTTTGCCTATTGTTACATAGACAATAATAAATGGAATATATACAGAAATAGTTAAATAAATACTAAAGGTAATTATTTAGAAATCAGCACTTAGTCCTCCTCGCCGACTTCAATGACCTTGAAATATGTTGTCAAGGTTATCGTTATCATTCTGAACTAGGTTCTCTTGTACAAGTTTCTGCGATATTCGCTAAAAGCTATACTATAATTAAAATATACAGAATCATATACAGGATTTCAAATAATAGGTATAGTTGAAGTTGGTTAGTGTTTGTTATATCATTGCTATGTCTCGTGCTGTCTCCGCAAGTATTTTTCTACGTATAGTAAAGTCGACCGTATGACCGGTCTCGCAAACCTAACCGCAATCATCTTCGAATCAGTGAGGGCGTAACATTTCGAAAAGTTCATGAAAAATTATGTTAATTCTAGCAAACGTCATGTCAGTTGTAAAAAGCAGAACACAGTACAAATGTCGTTGAGCTTATATAATTATTTATAATTATTTATAATTAATTATTTAATATGCCAATTATATAAATAAATACAAATCCCTTATCAGAATGAAATGAATTCATAATTTGAGTTTAATTAAAGTTTTCTGCAAACATCTCAGAAACTGATGAGCGACGGTAACATGTATAGGGAACAGTTATTCAGAATGATGACCGTGACAATATATTTCAAGGTCATTGAAAAAAGATGAGAAGGAAAAGTAGAATTAATATTAATTCTTGATATATAAATATTTTAAAATAATATAAAATATTATTATCAATATTATAAAATATTTTTATACAATATACAAAAATAGAAGTAATTTCTTAATTTTAGTTGTATTATACAAGTTGCTTTGATTTTTCCCGATTTTTTTGTAGTCGTTGAATGGATAATCAACGTGTGAAACGAAATTTAAAATATTTGCCGTATTTGCTCATGCAATGATTTTTCACTGGTTCATTTGGTATTGATATGGGTAATAACATTAGGTATAGAATGATTATGCACTTTGAGAAACTCAGCTCCGATTTTAATAACCTTAAAATATATTATTAAGCTCATAATTCTGAACAACTTTTTCTTGCATAATAGATGAGTTTCTTTTGTTTTGTTTGAAAAACAAACAGTTGCTACTATCACAATGAATCCTGTGTATATCTACGTATCCGTAGAAAAAAGACATTCAATGTTTCAAAAATACTGGATATGTTTTTTAAGATAATGGTAATTATTAATCCAATAAATAAAAAGTTCATTCAATAATTAAAGTAACAAGAAAATAATAGTTTTATTATTTCAACCCGTACAACGTATATTTGAGCCAGTAGTAACAGGAAATTTGCTAAGCGAATGCCAGCGTGGTGTAGGATTAAGTTAGGCTTGGGTTATGTTAGATTAAATTAGGTTAGATTAGGTTTTGGTTAGATTTAGTTTAGTTGTTTCCAGGTGGGGTGATTTTCTATATCCATTTACTGAAAATTAAACTGGATCAACTTATTATTGACACTAATATAAGCAGCTGTTAATCATATGGTAAATCTCTATGAAACACGTGGGCGGAAGTTCATCTATCCCTCTACATCCCTCAACAAAACTCTAACCCAAAGTTAAGTCATCAGTCCGTAGTAATAATATAATAATATTTGTAATTGAGGACTCGTTTAGCAATGCGGGTGTCCTTCGGACTCGCAAACACGAGAAAGACAGTATAAAACTCTTAGGTCGAGTCCCTAATATGGTAATATAATATAGTAATCGATATCACATTGAATTCCTTATGTTATTGGATCTCTGTTTCTTTAACTTTCGTTGAGACCATTTTCACAACTACAAGTGAGCTCTTGTTACTTACACTGGCCGGCGTCAATTTTCGGACACAATGATACTCAAGAAGTTCTTGTTGTATATCTCCATTCTTAACGTACTTAAATAATTCGTCATTTTGTAATGATAAAAAACACTTATTTTAAATGCTAGAAACATAATTTTTATTTATGTAATTTGTACGCTTATCGCGCTAATCAATGTTTAACAAAGTAATGCTCAATTTTAACATTGCAAAAATATTCGGACACTTCACGAATTATTATATTGTAATTAAAAGTGTACATATACTTTAATAAAAGAATATCGATTTTAGTAGTTTATTGGATTATTCTGTTGTTTAATTACATTGCTCAATCGTTTGGACATACTAGAAATAATTTTGTTTAAATATTCTAGCGGAATACGTGACCATTCTTCACTCAATCGTAATTTTAATTCTCCCTTCGACCTTATCGGTGATATTCTGATTCGACAATCTAAATAATCCCATACATTTTTTATTGGATTTACGTCCGGTGACTGTGGAAGAGGTTGCAATACTTTTGGACAATTATACAATAAATATTCTTCAACTACATGTGATTTGTGTTTCGGATCATTATCTTGATAAAATTTAACACTTTGGCGAATGTTCATATTAGTGACACTTTTTATTAACCACTTCGGTACGAGCGTCGACTATAGTTGACGGCCACAGACGAACGCGCACAGCCGGCACTTTCTGTCCCCACGCTGCTTCGTGCATCGACAGTGAATCTGTCTTGCTCTTTTACTGATCTGTGATAAGGAAAGCTTTGAAACACCGAATTTTCCTAATGATTTAAAACTAAAATCTCCTTTTTGTAATTTTCCTGGCATTTTCAGCATACCTTCACGTTGCTTTTTTAATGTCCGACATACGTTTGTTGCAAAGCTGTGCAAATATTCGAATAGCGCAGGACTTGAATACCAGTTGTCTACGAATAATTGATGACCCTTTCCTAAATAAGGTTGTATCAATATTAATTTTGGAGAAAATGCTTCCACCTCAGAAGTTGAGCCGGTATAAACAATTATATCTAAAACGAATCCCGTTAAACAATCGCACAATACAAATCATTTTATCCTAAACCTATTTCGCTTGGATGGTTTATATTGCTTGAAAAATAATCGTCCCTTAAAAAGTAACAGACTCTCATGAATGCATAAATTCCTGAATGGAGAAAATTATTTTTTAAATGTATCGCACAGTTTATCCAAAGGTCCCCGAATTTTTGCCAGTCGATCTTCTGACCTTACAGATACTTTGTCGCTAAAGCAAAGCATCTTTAGCAATACTGTATATCTATCTCGCGACATATGTTTATTAAATATATCGGTTTTAAGCACATAATTAGTGCTCCAATATTCTTTTATGGATAATTTTTTCATACGATATTATAAGCGTTAACGCAAGAAAAGTAAACAATACATTTATGGTTGTATCGGACCAATTTTCTTTGCTGCTGTGTATCGATAGTAACTATTTGTTGTATTTACATTATCTCCTACTAAATTTTCCGAAAAAAAGAACGCTCTGCCGTGCGCGTTCATATCGCGGCCGTCGACTAAAGTCGACACTCAGCTGTGGGAAAGGTTTCGTGGCCGATGAGCGCCGTATCGAAGTGGTTAAATTTTATTTCAAAATATGTGAATATTTATTCTTATCCAGAATTCCATCAATGAAAACTAATTCGCCCATTCCAGTAGCCGAGATACAACTCCAAACCATTACACTTCCTCCACTGTGCTCCAGGACGGGTTTGAGATTTTTAGTATGAAGCTCTTCATTGACTTTACGTCATATAAATTTCTGTTCATCGAACCCAAAAATATTGTACTTGCTTTCATATGCAAAAGTGACATCTTTCCACCATACTTCTTCTTTATAAATGTATTCCTTGGCGAACAATAAACTTTTCTTTAGATTCGCATCATTAATATATGATTTTTTTCATGGAATTCTGCCATGGTATTCATTTTCATGAAGCATTCGACGGACTATATCAGAATGAACTTTCTTTTCGGTTTTTCCAAATAATTCTACAGACAATTTCGGGGCATTTAAGCTAAGATCTTTTTTCACTTTTCTAAGCATATTAAGTTTGTCACGAACGTCAAGTAGTTTTGGACGACCACACTGAGAAATAAATTCGATTCTATTCTCAAAATTATATCTTCGCATGATGTCCGCTACAGTACTCTTACTCAATTGTAATAATGTATCGATTTCTCGATATGATTTCCCTTTTTCGCGATTATAAATAACAAGTTGACGTACATCGAACGATGTATTTTTACGTTTACGTGGCATTTTCACAACTAATACGTACGATACGAACGAAGTTCAAAATGAAACTAACTTTTCCGGACAGTGTTTGCATTTTATGTTTACAAACATTGCCACCGAATATCGTACCTGGCTTAACAGGACGGTCAAACTGGTAAGCGTATGGAATGTCCGAATATTTTTGCGATGTCAAAATTGAGTATTATTTTGTTTAACATTGATTAACGCGAAAAGTGTGCAAATTAAATAAATAAAAATTATGTTTCTAGCATTTGAAATAAGTGTTTTTTATTATTACAAAACAACGAATTCTTCAAGTCCATTAACAGTGCAGATATACAGCAAAAATATTAATGCGGGCCACTGTATATGAATGGAAGATGTTCAGAATGATAATGTTGATAACATATTTCGAAGTCATTAAAATTGGAGCTGACTCTCTCAAACTGCACAATTACTATACGTAGAAAAAAACGCACCTCCACCGATTTCGATACTTCCAATATACTGCCGTCATGCAGAACTCGTTCTTACAAATGTTACTGCACCTCAGGCTAGGTTGTCTAGATATTCTTAAAAGTATATTTCACGCTCTACATAATACTTTCAATGTACCGAATGCGTTTATAATATTTTGAGATAAATTCAGGTTAGGACTGTAGGAGAAGAGGGGCAAGTAGAGACAGGTATAAGATCAAATAAATATAGAAAAGTTAAGTTTACAAAAATACAGTATACTTTATCATCCCATTCATATTTTCTTTGATGTGTAGAAATTCACAATTTTGCAAAGAAATAATTATTTTGTATATACAGGACCATAAGGCTAATATGTAGTATAAAATAAATAGGCCCGTCACGCATCCATGAACATCATAATCGAGTCCACGAACATGTTCGGCTATCAGGATCCCCCAGTACCTTCCGGCGACACGATTACGAATCTCCCTAGAGTACCGTTTCGTCCCGATTTATTTCACCAAGAAAAATTTGATTCTGCCCATAATCTTACATTTTTTCATCTATTTTCACCCTCACCATAGTTCCCCAATTCCCCATTCTGGCCGATGCAGAGTAGACTTTAAAACGACTTATATCATGAAAAATTGTCGAACTGCCACTTCGTACAATTTTCAGAATTACTTTCAGTATCACGAATTGAAAAATGATAGGGCTGTGTCTCTGTAGCCGCATATTTGCATTAACTGTTAACATCAAAACTTGGTTTGCAAACTTTGATTTGAATTCGTGTATTAATTTCTTACTGACATAAAAGATTCCATATAGATTTTCGTCAACCTGGACATGTATTCAATTAATTTATTAAATTATAGTGTAGTTTTTCTGCTCAAGTTACATAATTATATCATTTGCATTTTACAATATACTTACACAATTTCAAACGAGTGATTGAAAATATGATGTAATTTATTATTAACACTAGAACTACCGAACCAGTCATTTTGACTAGTCCCTAGTTTTTTCTTTCGAAATTCTTGAAGTTATAAACATTGTTTCATTAGAAATTTTCGGATGTACTTCTTTAATGACGTATACCTTACTGTTTTCATTGAAGCAGATATTACGATAAAAATTGTACGAGATCTGCATGGATGCAATTTTGTCATTTTTACAAAGCAACGTATATCATTGGATTTATTGTTCGATAGTTCTAGTATTGAGTCTTTGCGGACGATAATACTTTTATACATACGGCGTAAACTTGAACATGTAGAATAATTTAGAAAGTTTAATTTCATATTGGGTTAATGAAAAAGATTAATATATAGAAATATGTGATAAGGCTTAATTTTACAGTCGGAAGCTGTTTTTTCTTTTGCATGATGCATAAATTTCGAACACTTTCTCTAAATCAGAAATAAAATTGTCTTTCTCATACAAATTGAATCGATGAATATTATAATTATAATCCTCTGAGAAAGTCAATTATGGGTAGTGATTTAGATGTTTTAAGATAATAATTGTTCCCTTACGAACATTCAAGCATTCAATTTTTATCACTGTTTGTTTCGTATCCAGTATTTAGAGTTTATTTATTCGGATTTTCATAAGGCTTCGAAATATCACAATCTAGAAAGTGTAATCTTATATTAGTTCTACGATTACTTCTTTTCTGTGCACCTGAGTACTGTACTTCCGTTAGTTTTTCTGTGCTTTTGTGTGTGTACTAGTGTTTTGTGCGGAGACTTCTCTGGATATCGGTGTTCAAAAAGGGGCAAGACATTTCAAACGCCTGTTATATGCAAAAGGTAAGATTTCAATCTTATTTTTTCTGAGTGAAAGAAATGTGTGCGAATAAATTAGACCAACTGTTTAGAAAGTGTTAGTTATGCATCTTTAGACATTTATAGTGAATGTTTCTCGAACTAAACACAGCTTATTATTGTATAATTAAGCCTTATCGGATATACAATCACGTAAACAGGTTTTTAAAACGCCGCTATTTTCTTCTATCGATTCACAATATTGTATATATGTTTTTAGGAATTTTTCTTATTGTCAGCTTTCCGAACAATTTATTATATTACTACACTTATTGCAGTTTATTTGTAAATGTTTCACTTTCTTACGAGCCATTCTTAATTACTGTAGTCGTTATAATGTCATCTAATTGATAAAATGGTTCAGTGGCAATAAATATTCTCAGCGTTTAATATATTATACTTTCTCATTCAAAGCGTCAAAAATATTTTGCAGAAAAGAACTAACAGTTACTTCTACGAAGAGAAATGATTAAAAAAAAATAGTGGCCAATACATTGATAAATGAAAATAAAAGTAAATGTTCTATCGTGAAAAATAGGCAATGATAATTTCTAAATATACTCAATAAAATAGAAAGTTGTAAATTATTTATGTGTAGCGCACTTTTATTTAGAGATACAATATTCAAAATTGGCAATGACCAAACTTTCATCAAATCAAAGTAAAAAATTTCTGTGTATAAATGTTTTTTCTGATACTAAATATGCACAGAAATTTTTATTATTGTGCATTACTTAAAATTATCGCTTAAACATGTTCAGGAATTTTGAAAATATTCTACACATTTATTAAATATCGCAATTGACAATAAAAATGTATACGATTAAAATAAGCAATGATAATATACATTTACATCCATACAAGATTCATATATAACGATTTCATGTATATCGGAAATTACTTTGCGGTCGCGATAAAATTGAAACGGCTGCTTTTTTTATTCCCTTTGCCAAGAAATTAGTTTATACTTAAATTTAAGTTAACTTTCCTTTCGTTGTGTACGAATATTTTTCCAGTGAATATACACGCATAGAAAGTTATGATATTATTCTGCATCATACAAAATTACCATATAAAAAGGTTTGAAATTTAAAAAATATCCTATACATTCATAGAAGAACGTAATCGATAATAAAAATATGTGTATTATTATCTCTGGTGGAAAATATTTGATAAAAATCGTGAATATAATTGTCGAACTAATTATTTCACCGCAATACGAAAATTAATACTATATACATGTTAGACAAAAATATAGTATAAGAGTAAACGATATTTTAGAAGAATATTAATAAAATGACAAAATATTTCGCCTTTTTTCTAAATATTAAAGGAGAAACGCCTTCGTGAAAATTATAAACCAATTTAAATACCACAACAAGATAACAGAATAATTTCTAAAAGTTCGAACGGCGAAGGTAATAATAGTAATTTCTATAAAAATGTCCTAACTCTTTAAATTACTATTTAATTTGTTAATTCTATATATTCTATAATATTATTCTATTATTCTACATATTTATAAATTAATATTTTCTGCGTTCATGCCGTGGTTTATTATTGCATTTATCTTTAGATATTTTCATTCTTTATCTACCTTCATTCTGCATTGAAAATACGAACAATGATAATAATTGCCGATTGATTTGTTTGATCGAATAATTTTTGCAAGCGGCAGCATTATACCCATAAAAGATTCATGAATAGCGGTTCCTTGCATATTGGCAATTACTTTACGGGTGAAACAAAATTGGAATGACTGGCTCTTTTTATCCCCTTTGCCGAGGAATCGATTTAAACGTTCCCTTTTTTTCGCGAACAACGATCAAAAGTTGGAAACACGAAAACGAAAAGAGATCACGATAGAATGCAATAAAAGTGGCTACAAAGGTGTGCGGGGCCGCGGTCGGGGAGAACACGGGGGAGGAAGAGAGAAAAGGGAGATTGATTGTGCCGGCACTTGCTCTGGCGGAACACATCGATGAAGTTACATTACCGACTAGACCGAGTTACGCAAAGTGGACGCTACAAACTGGACGACCGCTAAACTTAATTTGCACTTCGAACCAACTTCCGGTTAAACCGCGTCCCGACGGCGGTGCCGAGTCGCTCTTCAGAACTTCGACGGCGGTGTGCCTGACTATTCACCGATCGCTTTCCAAGTCGAATCTCGTTTTCTGTTGCGTGATGTTAACCTCCGTTCCTGTACCCGTTTGCGTGAATTCTTTACTGTTTCAAACAGTAACGCTAACGGGGTATTCCCATTTAAAGTCGCCAATTGTAATCAATACAGGGTGCTCCATTTATCTTGAAACGCCTCAATATCTTATAAAGAATATTTTCCGATACGTTCGTTTCAAAAAGTGTTTAAGATAAAAGTTGTTGGTTGTTGAAACGGTTATCGGATGGTCACAATGAATGTTTTGATAAATATAGGGTCGTATGTTTATCTTGGAAACAACTCAATA
>CM052088.1:14726838-14786547 GCA_028453745.1 Agapostemon virescens
ATTTTTAGATTGCTGCCTAATATTTTGGATAAACACTAGACATTATAATTGTTTATTATTTAGACAATGGCAGATTGCGGACTAATATTTTAGATAAACGCTTGACACTATAATTGTGTTGTAATTTGATTTTTTTAGATTGCTAACTACTTTTCGTAAAAATAAAAGTTGCTTAAATATAAATAGTCTATTGATATCTGTGACAAGAGAATGGGTGAAAATTCGTAATCCAATGGGATTTAGCAGGTGAATCCATGTAGCGCAGACCGGCACGATAGAATCTAGTGTAGTCAATAGCGGAACTCGTCGGAGCTGGCCTGTTGTTCGACACCGAACGAGCCGCATGAATTTTTATGAGCTTAGGAAATTAATTTGTGTTTTTCGCTAAGCCTCGGCTTAGCGCTGCGGTAATTAATTGCACTGATTGCTTTGCATCATTAATAAGCGGTTCTCTGGGTTTCGTAACGTTTACCCCCCACTGGATTGCGGATCTACGCGCGGCCAATACCATCGTTTCTCTTCATCCCCCTTGGTCCTTTTGTCTGCGCGCGCTTCGATCACCCATGAGACGACACAGCCATTTTTGTTTAAACGTCTAACCAACGGTTCCTGATTTTCAAACGCCCATCTACGAGTTTTTCATTTGGCAGCTTGGAAATTTGGAAATCCTAGACGTACAAATGCGGATTTATTCACTTCAACAGATTTCTTAAAAAGAACATGTTATTTACGACTGAACTGAAAAATTTATAAAATAATATTCTCAACACTGCTGAGTGCCACACCAACGTCCTTAACACTAGAAAGACTGAAACTTAATATATACCTATATTGCCCAAAAGCAGTCAAAATGACTGCATTGTGAAAGAATAACCAATGTGTAAAGAAAGTTATTTAAAATTAATTTTTAATATTTTTTTATACTATTTACAGTTATATAATAGGTTATTAGTAAATATTAACAATAAAAAAATTTACTTCATTTGGAAAAGAAAAATAATTTATGCATTATTATTCGTACATTTTATGCAAATAAAAGTGTAAATCTTTTTATGTGTACATCTTCCGCAAACATACTTTTGACATTTTTCACATATATGATTTGTTTTGTTGTTGTGGCAAAGTCGTACTTGACAAATTTTGCGTTTCTTAGAATGGGTTGCATTTGATGATGTTGCAGCTGATGTTTGTGGGTCTTCATGTTCTGGTGAATTTTTCTGTCCTGCAGCTCTGTATTCGGTGGAAAGCTGTTCTGCTAATTGAAACAAGAACTCTTTTCGTTGTATTTGTATTCCTGTCGTTTCTTTGTAAAGGATCCAAACATTTATAACAGCCAAATCTAAAATATTGAAAAATATTTGGAGGGGCCATTTACGAGAACTAGCTTTTACTGTATATTTTCTGGTCATTTGATCCGCCTTATCAACTCCAAATTTTGTGCTGTTATAAAATTGAATGGATTTCGGTAACATTTTTTTATTACTTTTATCAATTTGATGCCAAATTTGTTGGGTTTATTAGGCATATACTGTATAAACCTGCACCTGGCTTTTGAAGGAAATAATTGCTCATCAACTGTTATATTTTGCCCTAGTTGATAGCAAGCTTGACTATTTTCAATGAACTTATCCCATATTTTCGAAACCCAGGCAAATTTATTTGTTTGTAGGCGCCTACTTCTTTTGGTACTTTTGTCAAAACGAATAAATCGTAGGATTTGCTTGAACGTTTCTCTGGCCATAATTTTTCTAAAAAATTCGGGACCCCATTTTGCTGACCATAAATAACTCAATTTTATATAAGAATTATATAATAAATATGAGAAATTTACTCAATTCAATAATAAGAGTCATTTGATTATTTCAAATTTCCCAAACAGTCAAAACGACTGCTTTTGGGCAATATAGGTATAACACATATATATACAGGAAATGAAGGAGGAGGGGGAATAACTACAATTATTAATAAACGCATTTATATGTTGTACAAAAAGTCACAAAATCCTAAGAAATTGTATCATTATATACATAATTTTTTTTCTAATTGAAATTAAAAAGCAGTCAAAATGACTTCCTTGGGGAATCTAGTGTTAAAGGCCAAACAAAGTTTAGCCAATTTATTTGTTCGTAAAAGATTAGAAGAAACGTACTTACTAACGGCTTGTCTTGTCGACGCGTCTATAAATTTACAAAAGAGAAGGAAAGAGTTGATCATAAGCATCATTTTTGTATTATTATTCTCACACTTTGTAGATACTAATGAAATTTGATTGATTTCGATAATAAATTGTAGCAAGTACTGATTTTTAACCGCTCTTCACCTACGATTTATATAATGATATCAGTGACTAGATATTCTTTGTCCTCTGCAGAACGACGAAAAGAAATGGCAAATTTGTAATTACCATGTGCGTAGCTATTCTCCAATGATTGTATGCGATTAACAATTCTATAGAATGTTATTTACGTTTAAAGAAAATTAATGAAATACATGTTTAGTAGATTTTGTTCGATATCTTGATCACGAATCTGACTAGTTGTTGTAGGGCAAGGGGTTAAGTATGGCAGAAACACTGTGTCGACCGTATATAATGATACGGGGCATTCAGAATGAAAAACAACATGAATTTCTCAAATTTCATTTAAAAATATACATGGTATGATACAAATATAATTGTTATCATGTCTCTTTGCGAGTTTGTCGAAGGTGAAATAGAAAACCTTGATCACAATCATTACTCTGCTACATTGTGCTGTAAGTTACAGATAGACTCCAGAAGATATACATTTATGACAAAAGATAAGTTTGAATGATTGAGAAAAGAAGTCAAGATGATTTATACAATTTATATTTTGCATGAAACTCTGCAGTCTGTTTAAAATGGTGTAATAGAAACTTTGATTAATCAAGTGCATAGGATTCAAGAAAATATTAGAAGTTCGTTCAATTTCATACAATTTGATTAATAGTAGTGTGGAAATTTCTATTTCAATAATTTAGTTTCAAGTTCCATAAAGCGCTAAAGTGCAAGTTTAGTTTATCTTAGAGTTAGATCTCAGTTAGATATTTATGTGCATATACAGTGGCTCACGAAAGTATTCAGACAGTCTTTAAATCTAAATAACTTTTTAAAAATTGAACCAAACGACTTGACTTTTCTGAAGCAACTAGAAGCATTGATTTACTAAATGAAATGCAAAAATAATTTTTAAATAATTCTAATTGGTAGAAATTGCATGGGAAAGTAGAAAAGACATTTTTTAAAACATTTTTATTTCAACTCGTAATGAAAATTTAAAATATGAGTTTATCAGAACTATGTTAGTTATACACATGCTAAAAATTTCATCGAAATCGATTGGCGCAGAAAAAAATGACACGCGTAGAAAAATGTAAGAATTTCTAGAGTTTATTTATACCAAGAATCGTGAAAAATTGCTATTTTCACCATTTTCGATGGCATGTAGCACGTGTGTATGTCGATCGATTTACACTTAAAAATTTTTCGTACGTGGCTTAAATAAAAAATATTTAAAAAGCTCCTTTTTTATTGGTTATGTAAGTCATACCAATTCCAATATTTACAAAATTCAGTTTGCATATCATTTATTAAATCAATGCAACTAATTGCTCAAGAAAAGTCAAGACGTTTGGTCCAATCTTAAAAAAGTTATTTAGGTTTGAAGAGTGTCGAGTACTTTTATGAGCTACTGTAGTTATAAGATACGAAGCTGATCTTTATAGTTCTATCTTCAGTTTTTATTTAAATGTCTAATTTGTATATTGAATAAAGTTTACTTGAATGTGATTCAATATGATTGTCTTGTACACTTATTATCACATTCGTGACTGCTGACGTGAATTCTAGTCTTTTCAAGTTCTATTCCTGGTAGCCGCTCACGTGAATTCATATCATTTTAAATTCTATTCCAGATTGCCACTGACGTGAATCACGCCCTGCTTAGTTGATACAAGTTTGTCACAACTAGTTTCAGAATTTCATTATTTTCGCTGATACTTAGTATTTGAAACGGAAAAAGTTTGCCAGTCGCGAATGTGTTATAAAAGTTGAAAACAATGATATTCACAGTATTATGTATTGTTTAATCAAACTGTTATAGTAAACAAATGCACAGCCCATAGATATTAGGGAAAATAAATATTTAAATAACAGTTTTGTAAATGAAGAACCCGAATGACCAAAATATGCTACATTTATTGCAACAGGAGAAAAAAAACTTCCTTATTTCTTAATTTTAAATAAAACGTGTTTATACAGATAAGTATTGGTTTTTAAAAATGAAAAATAGTTTACTTATACTTATTATATGACAGTGTGATAATAATTTTTTCAAGTTTTTCGATTATTCAGAAAGTGTTCAATATCGTTTCGACTATTTTTATCATTCAGCCAGTTCGATCAATTTTTCGATATTTTTTTTTAAGCTATTAGTAAGCTATTTCTACATTAAGTACTTATACATACACATTGCATATATACTCTTATAATATTATTTTGTTTAAACGTTAACCGTTCTACATATAACTGAATGTTATACAAATACCACATAAGTGAATTATTAACAAAGATTATTATTGCAAAGATTAAAAGAGTTTAAGAATATCAATATTATATTTCAACTTATTCAAATTTTGTACAATTCATGCAGACATTTTTAATTTTTCCAAAACATTCGTAGTCTACTTAAATGCTTCGAATACTACTTTGCCAAATAATGCAGAATCTTTTTAAGCTCTACATACGAGTATAATACCATAACCAAGAACTTGCAAATACAATCGTATTAACATTTACTGAATAAGTTCTGAATATACGTCCTTTTTTGACTTAATAATAAGTCCTTTTTTTTAAAAAAATGAGATATGACTAGATATGAGATATAATTAGTTAGTATTTAATATCTTAAAAAATGCAATACTTTGTTTAATTTAAAATTGGCCGGTAAAAGAAATTGCGTAACCATTGATTATGAAAGTGGTGTAAGTTCAATTTCCATAGACAGGTGGTGGGGTTACTTACTACCGGTGGCTTCATAATTGTTTTATTTCACGTGCCGAAAGTTACTATTTTAGGTTACTTATTTTATTTTCCTCCAACAATGGATAATTTCATATTCACATCAGATAGTGATATAGGTAAGAAGAAATAGTAAATCAATGTTATTTTATGACAATTGAAAATATTTATTTTATTTTATTTTAAATAAATTTACACAGAAATAAGACCCATGAATATAAACAAAAGAATAATCTTAGCATCGGAAGATGTAGATAATTCCACTATGAAAAAGAAATTAATGAAACGTAAAAAGAGAAGAAGAATTATAGAGATAGAATCTTCATCAGATGAGGATATTGTTACTGAGAACTTGGATTCTGTAACAGAAAATAAAGGAAAATATACGCAACGAATAAACAAAATTAAGCTTATTACATACGAAAAATATAAGCATATATGCAGTAGCTATTACCTGATATACCTCCTGTGCATCATGAATACTTCAAAACACTGCCATACGAAGAGCATAAATCATTAATAATATCAATATCTAACGATCAAAATAAAAAATACTAATTCTATTTTATTTCTTGTTATTATTTATAAACAAATTTGGATTAATATAAAATATATTTTAAGTGATATTTGTTATTTCAAAATTGAAATTAAATGATATTTACAATTGACTAATTATGAAAGTGGTGTAAGTCCATTTGCAGCCTGAAAATATATATTATTTTAGTTAAATTCGCCTAAAAGAAGTTTATATATTCAAATTACATATTGATAAATTAGTACAAACATTCCCAGACTTCACATAATTAACCTATATTTTTTAATTGTTAGATTTGCTAACATTTAATTTTCTCGAAACAAAAGAAAGTGGAGTTGCACCACTTTCAAAATAAACGGTCCATATACGGTTTCATATTTACATACCTGGTAGAGTAAAAATGTCTGAAACTTCGTTCAGTGGTAGTTAATTTTTAGGAATTTAAATTTGTATAAAGATGGACGTTTGCATAAAGAAAGAAGTTCGTGACTATTTGTAAAGAATCACATTAATTTAATTATGCAATCGTTTGTGTTTTAGATACAAGTTACTCTCCGTATCATCCGGCCTTGCACGGTGTCGGCGAAGATTCCTTCGTGAGACGAAAGCAGAGAAGGAACAGAACCACGTTCAGCCAACAACAACTCGACGAACTGGAGTCGGCGTTTACGCAGACACACTATCCGGATGTCTACACGAGAGAAGAGCTAGCGATGAAGATTCACCTCACGGAGGCCAGAGTTCAGGTTAGTGTTGTAACATAAATAAATATGAGATCCGAAACATGACACCGAAGACAGACAGACTCGAGTACCTCGCACTGACTCGGCCACAAACTGGATAATTAGGGGGGAAGACATTTAATTAGAAATTTCGCTACACCATGCAAAACGCCAATATCCTAAGGAAATGGTTCATTCCAGGAAATGGTTCTGAAAAAATTAAAAATTTCTAATAAGTATCTGGACACAGTATATATTATTTAATTTAAAATTAGAGTTTGATAAGAAGTGGACTGTAGAACTTTTTTGAAAGGTGTAGTAAAATTATATGTTTCGATAGGAATGGATAAAGATGAATTGGGAAAAGTAGTAGTTTTAGTTTGAGTAGAGATTATATAAAATAAATTTGTTTATTCTGGTGAAGAAATTTGATTTATTGACGTTAAGAAACTGATTGGTGATGATAACAAACA
Source organism: Agapostemon virescens (assembly GCA_028453745.1). Classification (NCBI taxonomy): domain Eukaryota; kingdom Metazoa; phylum Arthropoda; class Insecta; order Hymenoptera; family Halictidae; genus Agapostemon; species Agapostemon virescens. Next base: position 14,733,607 of record CM052088.1, read on the forward strand.
ATGGATCATATTAACTGGATAGTATTATAACAATATTAAATAATATCATAGGTGCATTGATGTTCTAAATATGTAACTTATTTGTAACATTTATTAAGAAAATTCATAATTCAAAACTTGCAAATGTTTCTTTTATGGAACTCGCGGACACTCTTTTTCAAAAAGTTCTCAAAGTAACATTTCTTTCTGTGAACGTTCCATAGAAGTCTTTTTAAAGGGGTACACCATTCAGAAATATCAATTTTAGACAATTTATGAAATAACAAATTGTTAGGTTACTACAAGATAATTCTTAAAAATTTTTTAATACATGTACCGCTATAGTTTACGATAACACAATGTAATTTTTATGAAGTTATCTTCGTTATTATTGCAATTAATGCATGATTCGTGTTGACTATCAGTTTTTCCAGCTTCTATGATAATTAAATAATGATATTTTAATAATCAAATGGTGTTTAGCAGAAATGGCTTTGGGAAAATGCTTGACATGTCTTCCTAGTTCAAAATATTTCGCTCATTACTTACATGCTACCTAAGTAAATACACTAAATTCAATGAGTATTTAAATATTAAATATCCAATTCAAAAAAAATTCTCTACATGTAAACTATAATAATTTCGTAAAAAAACTATCGTATGTCAAAAACGTATACTCGGTTCAAAACTAGTAAGCTGAAAACATGTACTCAAAAATGTTATGCATAAATTGCATAATTTGTGAAAACTTTAAAAAATATGTTTCATAACTGAAATCGTTATTTTAAAAATTGAAAACTTTTCTTTATAACAAACCTTGAAATTTGCTGTAAGATTTTATATAGTCATTGTTACAGTAGTGTAAGTTACGTTACACTTTAAAGGTTTTACACGAGCGAGGTTGGTCCACGCTCCAGTTTATTAAAACAGTGAAAAACAATCGCACATCGGTTATTAACGAGTCGTTATAAAAAGATTTCATTCTTTAAATGAATCCTCTTAGGGCCGTGTAACTTTCAAGTCACATGTTAATATATCGACATTTTACAAAATAATTTTCCTTTTTTATAAGATAACGAATACATATAAATTATATAATGTCTCCAAAGTAAGAAATAACAATATTGAGAACGGTTGGCAGCACCGTTAATCTGAAATGCCAAAGTAAATGTCTTGCAAATTGTCTGCAGACAGAAACCAACGGAACCATCTTGTGTAATTTACATTATTTGTACTACTATCTATTCTATTATATTCTATCTATTAAACAAAACAAAGCGCCCATAATAGTTTTCGGTTTGCAAATCAATAAAAACTAATTTGTTTGCAATTTCAATAATCATTTTGTTACTATTTCGATATGATACAGTTTTGTGACTCTCAGGTTACAGTAAGCTATTATGATAGATTTTGGTATATTTAAGATAAGGCTTGTGCTTTCTTCTATTTTTAGAGTTATATATCATATACCCAAAATATGGATACATAATCATATAAAAGTAATAGAGGAATTAGAATTAGACGCATTAGCGGTAATAGATCCGAAGATTCTTTATTAGATTCTGAGTCCGATGAAGATCACCCAGTAGTATTTACCCGACAATGCATAAATATCATTGACAGTGAGGATGAATTTAGTACCGAATCATTATCGGATAAGGCAAATTCAGGACCACAAAAAATTGTTTAGCGATCAGTGTCCTAGACGAGTAATAGTTATCGTCGTCCTAGGAATGAAGGTTACCCTGACGACCCCGAAGGACCCTGCTCTCCTGTGATCCATTTTCGAAAACTATTTGACAGTGAAATTATAAGCGATATAGTTGACTATATCAATACATATGCATTGCAGTGTATTCAAGAAAGGGGTGTCAAAAATAAAAAGTTCCAAATGCAACGTACTATCTATGTTTAACGCTAAGTGCGAACTGTTTTATGGAATTTGACGCTTCAGCTTTTATGCAAAGAAGTGCAAACATCGTAAGCCGTTGTTACTGCAAAGTTAAAAAATTACAAATTATAATAAAATTGTTTAAACTGGTAAATTTTTTTTTAATCTGCATATATAGTTTTGTAATTGTTAATTTTCCGTTGCATACATTTTTTTTTATTTAAGAAAAAAATTTGGCTCATAGAAGGTTAATGGTAGTTTCATCTGTAAAACAAACTTCTTTATTTTGGAGCCTTTTGAATTTGTATCAGTTTTAGAACAAATGAGTCTTCAGTTTCCCATCTGTTACATCGTGTTAAAATATCTCACAGAAAAAATACTTTGTACAAGTAAAAGCTTTACGTTTTAAAATACGTTGAGACTTAGGATTGTACTGTTTATTTTTTACAAAATAATTACTACTTAACACTAGATATACGGATGTCGACTATATACCTATTTTTATTAAAGTGAGCCAATTTGACTCATACAAGAAAATTGAAGTTTTTTACAAAGAAAATAGTTCCATATCAATTTAAGTGAAAGATTTATTACTAAAAAATTCATTGAAAACATTTTTTACATATAAACTCTGGTTTTGAAATATATTTTCCGCAAACATTTCGATTGCATTTAGCACAAAGGTTCTTACATCGATTTCTATTACACGATTCTTGAACTTGACAATTCTTCCGTCCGTCGGTAGTATGAATTTTGGTCAATGGAATGGATGTGTTCTCGATATCTTCGCTATATTTACTTCTTAGCTCTTCAGCCAATCGGAAAATAAAATCTTTTCTTGAAATATTTACATGAGTCGTAAGCTATAAATTTCTTTTTTTATACAATTAACTGTCAAATCATTTCAAGAGTCAAATTGGCTCACAACCATAATTATAAGTATACCACATTCAATAATGCAAAATGAAGGTTTCTGCGGGGGAGAAGAATCAACATTTACATATATTTCAATACGTAACTAAACACCAACATGTTTTTAAAAAATAATATTTAACCCTTAACGGTCCGGAAGTATTTCAAGTTTACTTCCCACCAGGTCCAGCTATTTTTCATACGAAGAGAAGCTGTAAAACATTTTTAAATCAAGTATAGAAAAAGAAATATTTTTATTTTAGTGAAAATTTATTAATATATATAGAGGGTAATAATAATAACAATATGATTTAAATTTTATATTCTTTTAGAGTAAGTAAAAGTGCAATGCCGCTTATATGGCGGCATTGGTCCGTTAAGTGGTCCGATTATATATAGTAATCAAATTTTTAATGAGTCAAATTGGCTCAGTCCGTAAATTTAGTATTAAATATTGACAATTTTCCGAGAATTAAAAATGTAGTATTTAAATACTTTTTGGTATCAATGTATCCACTGATTTTTTAAAGAAGTATAATTTGACATCTAAAAGGATTATTAGAATTTTCACATTTTTCAACCGTTTGAAAGATTTGTAACCCCTTAATCCTGAAGAAAACAACTGATTTGGGTAGTCGGTTTCGTTGATAAGTAGCGATAGATCGTCGGCATAAGTGTGAGAGCAGGAGGCACAGAGTAGTTTTGGGGTGCAGCCAATGCCCGAGGAAGCTGCTGACACCCTCGACCTGACATAATCTTCTGACAGAATAAGCCGGTAATCTCCGGGATTACTTTGTACTCTTGGCTACGTCCTCCCGGCCATATTTACTCGCTCCGGCGTAATTCGCGCTGCAGAGAATCCCTGCAGTAATAGCGATTCCCTCCTAAAATCCTGTTGAAACATCTGCAGGATATCCGATCGCCGATGTCAGATTTTTAATTCCCATCCCTCTGCGAAAACAAATACCGGCCGAATTATGTCGGGGGTAATTTTCTGCTGCTCCACAGGATCATCCGCTCGTAACGATCAATTTATCTACGACTTCTTGTAGACGCACACTGGACTGCGAACTTTACATGCTAATAAGTAGACTGTGGATTTTTCTGTAAAGTAGGAATTGCAGCTGTGTAGACATTTATTCAACTTCTTTTATCATATCTATCCGCAATTTTTTCAGAATCATTAAAGGTCTGTAGACCGTCGATAAGAATTTTTTAGTAGATCCTTCAACAACAATAGCAATTTCAACAATGAACCAATAAGTCACTCTCGGTAACATAATTTAAACATTTAGTATAGATTGATTATATAAAAATAGATTTTTTTAAATGGATCGTTGAAGATCCTACTAATAGGCTACTAATACGAATACCTATTACTTTTCAGTAGGTAAAGTATTGATAATATAAATGAGTCCAAGGTAAGACAAGGCTGTTTTCATATTTTCTAAATGCTTTACACTGCTTTGCAGTTAATTCACATCAGTGGGTCGATATTGGAATAAATTTATATAATTTGCAATCTATTTATACGAATAGGATGATTTTTAAAACTTGTTAAAGTTAGTACAACTAGCAATTTTCTACCGTATAGAACTTAAACTAGCAATTTTGAGTGCATATGCTTATATTAGATTGCCCTCAGTTTGTTTCGTTTTCAATTAATACAATCAATACAAATTATTAATTTATTAATTAATTATTAATTATTATTACATTCATAGAAATTAATACAAATTCAAAATAAACTTTTACGAAACCAATTGGCATACTTAACACTTTATCGACCGGAAGCCTATTAATAGGCTTTTCAATATTAGCGCTGTATCAAAATGAAGCTTAAAATTCTATTTTTATATTCCAATTTGTAACAACATTATTAGACAATATTATTGGGGATGCATTGTTGATCCGTAATAAAAATTGCTGTGAGCGTTGAAAGACCCATTAAAAAGTTTTCAGTCATGGATCATGGGCCTTACAAAAATTCTAAAATAATCGCCGGTCGATATAGTGTTAAGTAAGTGAAAATTGATATAATAAAACATTGGCCAACGAATGACAACACTGTTTGTATATGCTCGTTATGCTCAGCAATATTAAACAGACACATTAGGAAAACAACTTGTAGACCTAACATTTTAATAAAATGGATATTAATTAGACGGGTTATTATGAGTAGATTATGCACTTAAGGTCTGTGCAAATTTGCAAAATACAAAAATACATTGATGGCACTTGGATTTTGTTATCGTCGTAATACGGGTAAATCGGGTAATATATTTTTCGCTTACTGTGATTTCCCTAAAATAACTTGTAACTCGTAAATGAAAATATGCAGAAAAATCCACAGTCCAGTAATCATAATGGTGGCAGGTTATTTAATTGTCTCTGCAGCTGTTGTTCAAATTGTTTACACATTCTTCTCACATTTTATTTTACTCGTCAGATATTTATAAATGAACAGAAATTTTTTACGGAAATTACAAGTATCTATTGCGAATATGTTTCTGTGAAGGGAGACAAAAAATGTTTAGCTACAATAATTTTGTCAACATCGCTAAATAATAATTAATAAATATTTTAATTGTAATGATCTTTATACAATACTTCTGTGTAGATGACTGGTAACGAGTGTGAACGTACATGGAGTGGTTAATCATATTTTTAATCAGTATGTATGTTTTTACCAAGTGACGCGTTGCGTTGTTTCATTGCAACCACAAAATAATGCCACCATCGAGTTCCTTACGAGCAAACATACGAATAAGACGATAATATTGCACCTTGTCGAGCTTTCTTACGTTATTAATAATGACGAAACATCTTGTGAACTGAGATAACAAATGAATAACATTTTTGTCAGTGATGATTGGATAAAAATAAAAACCAGCTTCAACTGTATCTGAAATAAGTTGATCATTTTTATATTCACGGGTTTCATTTTTTCGGCATGATCTAAAATTAGAATTCCAAAGAACTGAATTGAATAAATGTTGCAACAACTTCATACTAAACCTTTTTCTTCAGCGGTGACCACGCCAATGACAGTGATTCATAAAACGTACATTTTTATCCTAATAGATGTTACTAATTATATTAATACTCTTAAAACACTGCATTTATTTATTTCTAAAATTGAAAACACTTAGTTTGTTTGAAATTATTTTATCTCACTTTAGTTAGTAAATTAAGCAACGAATACAAGCATCGTGTAATGGAAACGAAGATAATAAAACTTCATTTTCGAATTTAATCTGATGACGGATTAATAAATAACAAAAATCATGATATCGTTATATGGTGAGTGGGTATGGCTCCTAGTTAAAACAGGAGTAATTCCAAAGTACGTTTACATATTTCTCCTCGTTAATTAAACGATCACTGAAATAACGATTAATATTTCATGTTTGATTTTCTACGCTATAAAATTCGATAAACAAACTATTACAAACAATGGAGCCTGTCTGTAAAAGATACCTACACGTAATATATGATTATTTTAATAACTTTCCAATCTCTTAAAAACACACTGTTGGCGGGTCTTTGAAATTAGAATACATAGGCTAGTTAAATTTGAATTCTATATATTTACGTATATAAGTTGTTTTATATATCGAAACTGAGCTCATCAAATATTTATATTATTTTCACTTCTATTAAATGTGTTCTATCAGGCGAACACAAGTTCTACCAGATATACGATTCTTTCTTCAGATGTCGCATGAAATCGCCAGTACAGATTAATTCTACGATCTATCGTATGAATCAGAAACTGCGAAGATTACACGTTTTTCTTCTACAGAAATGCATGGTCGAAAACTTGACTGCTTATAAATACATTTTTTAATCCTATTTAATATGCACTCCTAAATTAAATACTTGCATTGACGTTCGAAATTATTCATAGAATTAGTTGTTGTGGCTGAATTTCGTTGATGCAGCGTTTAATTTCCTCTTGTAATGCACGGGTGGTTGTGGGCTTGTTGATATAGATCTTTGACTTCAAATAACCCCATAAGAAGAAATCTAATGGTGTTAAATCACACGATCCAGGGGGCCAATTCTGATCACCGAAACGAGAGAGTACACGACCAGGAAATGTCTCATGCAGTAATTGAATTGTTTCACTGGCTATATGGCATGTGGCACCGTCTTGTTGAAACCAAATATTGGCCACATCAATAGCATCCAATTTCGGCAGAAAGAACTGTGTTATCATGTCGCGATATCGAGCACCAGTAACAGTTACTGCTTGACAAGGCTCATTTTAAAAAAAGTATGGTCCAATGATGCCTCCAGCCAAAAATCCGCACCAAATAGTGACACGTTGTGGGTGCATTTGTTGTTCGATAATCACGTGTGGGTTCTCCGAACCCCAAACGCGACAATTTTGGCGTTTAACAAAGCCATCAAGGTGAATATGTGCTTCATCGCTTAGGATGATTTTGCTCGAAAAATCAGCATCAACTTGTTGATGTTCAATAATCCATTCCACGAACTCTCTTCGCTCTTCATGGTCATTATGCTTCAGTTGTTGTGTTAATTGAATTTTATAAGCATGGAGACACAGATCTTTTGTGAGTATACGCTGTAGAGAGCTTCCTGAAATTTGCAATTCTTGTCCAAGACGCCGAATTGATGTTCCTGGGTTTTCACCAACACTCTCACACACTGCTTCGATATAGATATTTTAACGGCTTGTTTTTGGACGACCGGTGTGTTTAGGTCTCCAACTGATCCAGTCTCCCTGAATTTTTCAATTAATCTTTTCACAGTTGATGAGGTTCAAACACTATTTTGACCATATTTTGTATAAAATTTTCGAACTGCGGCCGCCAAACTTTCATTATTTTAAAAATATTTTTCAATAATGAAAACACGTTGTTGTATCGTATAACGCTCCATTTTTACTAACCCTAAACTCTCAGCTGTCAAATTGTTCTTTTTTCAGGGTTGTCAACAATTTACTGTAAAAATGGCAGCAAATTCAAATCTTGCGTTAATTTTGGGACACGCTTTATAATATAAACTCTAATAAATATTGTAGAATGCATAAATACAGATGTAGTTTTCATCTAACGGTATATAAAATTAATACTAAAGAATAGCCAAAAAGTTATCGTCGGTAATGTTACAGTTTTTACGTGACTGGTGGAACTAATCGATTTAGCAAGTGAAAAATGTAATACATTTAAATTCAGTGTTTAAATTTTTAAGTTTATTATCACAGAAAAAGTTAATTATTACATATTTTTAGTACAGATTTTTCATAAAAATGAGTATTAATGGTTCCGTTATAATATATTGTTATTTGTGATTAAGTCTTCGGCAATATAAATGATGTCTCCTTCATCAGCTGTACGTGAGGATTCGTCACTTCGATTTGTCTTCAAGTTTGTATAGTAATCATGTTTAATAGGAGGAATGAATTTCAGCAGGTCGATCATGTCTCTCCTTTTTCCCCCTTGTAACAGTCCTACCTTTAGGATATAATAAAGGCTGATCTACATTTGTCACACTTTGTGATCTACCTGCTACAGATTTCCTTATATTAATGGTATTAAATTCTGAATCTTCATTATAGTATTACAACTTCTTTCCCTTCCAATCAATGTGTTCGTTGCAATATTTTTACTGTTGCAATCAGAAGAATCCGAAGATAACCATAATCGTTTTCTTGCGTCAGACTTCTTGTTGATAAATCGTATTGAAGAACCATCAGATTCACTATTTTGCACATCCACATTATTATTAGATTCAGTCATCTCGATCATAACGGTATAATTTTATTTTTTTAAAACCACTGACAAATTGAAATAATTGTTTATAATAATTCAACCAAAATACGATGTGAAAGTGATGTTGAAAAGGGTCAAAGAATAGGGAAAGAAATTCAGGAAAGCTAAAGTCGTTTGGCATTTCTACGAAATAATTCCGATATAAATAATTCCGATATAATTAACTTTTACATGGTACACCTTCGCACTCCGCTCGCTTAACAACACACTCACATACATTCGTTCGTTCGTAAGTTCACACAATATAAATGTGCCTACCTGTTTATTTTCTAACATGAACTGTTGAGGGATTGTATCAAATAAAGATTCGCTAAGGAAGAAGTATAAATAACTATATATATATTTAAAAGGAAGAAGACGATGGAAGAATATGTACAAGACGGACGCACGGTACGGACTGCTTAGAACTGCAGCACGCTGCTGCACTACGTACATTTATACCTCATTAGGCACGCACAGTCATACCTGCGAGTACTCAAATTAAAAATGTGCTTACCAGAGAAGGTATCGACTATTTCGGAGGTGTAGAGTTTTCTACAAATGCAGAGATGCTCAGTGCATTTCCTCGCAATGAACAATCGCTCGAGTCGTCCTGCAAGTAATAGCGGTTGTCAAAGTGTCCGTTCGAAATAAAAACAATGCGATAGGAAGCAGTGTCGATTTGGTACGAGAAGAACGAATAGTCCGGGTAAACGAGCTTAGGAAATGCGAAAAAAACAAGAAGGAACAATGGAAAACAGTCTGGCAGAGAATCCTTCAGCGTCGCGTCCAGCGGAGGGGCACGGGTATTATCCCGCTGCATTGTCCGGATTATAAGACGAGAAGGCCATGCTAGGCAGCGGCGTACACAATAGGAGGAGGAAGGTAGGGACAGGACGGCTATGACGCAATTACGGCGCAGACTCATTGTTTCATTAGGGAAGACAAAGGGAATCTGAAATAATGGACAAATAGGCGCGTTTATGCAGTGCCCCGGTCCTCTTCTCCTACTCCAATTAGAGCCCCGTGCGGGTAAAGAGGGATGCGGGGGTGGATCATCGCCGCGCCATGCTGGCCAGATCGTCGAGCCAGGTTCCCTCTGCTCTCTGCTCTCTGCTCTCTATGCTCTGGTAGCATACACGGCTGACATTTGTTCGTTGCCTCTCTACACCGTGTGCAGAGAGTTAGCTACCCGCCTCGAACGCACATGCGCGTGTTTCAGGACCGACGCCGACGACGACTCCGACCATAGTCGCGTGCTCGGCTATTCCCGTTTGAATTTCAAAGCGTGTAATGCGAATTACGGACAACGAGATGCGAGCCGACACACCTGCCGCCCCTCTTCCAATCCGAATGTCTTACACGTCGCTTTTCGAACACTTCTCGCTGAAGTGACTGAATAACTTGCCACACTTCTGGAGGAAAGGCAGCACAGTTTGCATTTTCCAAAGCGTAGTTTAAATTTTGTAACATTTTGTTTCGAATAAAAGAAAGTTACCTAATATGAGAAGAGTTATTTATAAATAAGATATACACTCCGGGACAAACAGATAGCACACCTTATATTTTCCCATATTTTGTGTTAAAAGCTGATTAAGATACATATTTTCTTTTAGCGTTAACTCGGAGCATGTCTGTGTATACAATTTACGAATTACCGCCCACAACGTATACTTACTCGACAGGATTCTAATACAAAAAATGTAAATATTATTGTTAGCAAGCGGGACAAAATGATAGCACACGTAGTAAATATACGCCTTCCAGTTACACTGAACCTGGCGAAATGCGAACATCAACCTTAGAACATATTGAATAAAGTCCGTGATATTATTTCGTGTTGTATACTTGTTCAAAAAGGCGAAATATTATCAAAAATGGGTCTCGGAAAGAGATTGAACGCGTGCGAAATCGACACTATCATAAAATTGAAAGAGGAAGAATATTAACCCTTTGCACTCGAATGGCGACTCTGAGGCGCCAGTAAAAATTACTTCCCCACTGTTTAAAACAATGTTTGCGTACCCATTTTTGTATCTAACAAATTCATAAAAATATAATAGTTATAAAAACGAATAACTCTAAGAACACTCGTATACATAAGATGAAATAAATCATGTGGAATGAAAATATCCCAAGTTGGAAGAAATACCTAGGTTTTCGAATCGAAGCAGCTTCGAGTGCAAAGGGTTAACACGTTGAGTGCCATGTCAGCCATCGGTGGCTGACACTGAACTTTCCGTTTAGGCCGCGTCAACCACCGGTGGCTGACAGTGTGAAATATGATATTTAAATGATGAAAATTTCTTTAAAATTTACTTAATTTTTATTTATTACGAGGTTACATTAAGACATTTTAATGGATTTTATTGAAACACGGTAAACATAAAAATGGTTGACCTTCGCAAATATCACAAAATGTGACAACTTGTTTAGTCATTTTATTAGCCATATTGTGTCACATTTTTTTCCGTAACATGATTTACAATATTTTCACATTGCAGAGAAAAAAACCTTTTCCAGGTTTTCTTTTGCAGTTTATGTCGTTGTTTTTTAGAAGTTCTTGTCATACTGCCAGATGGATTTGTCTTCTTCTCGGCTCAACTTGTAAGGTGTACTACTAATTTTTTTCCGGAATTCAGTAATTTTTGTATTTTTATATAAAATGTAACTATTTAGAACTGTAGTATTGAATAATAGTTCAAAGGCCGATTTCTATGAAATCTTATCCAGCGGGCCGAACGATAAACAAAATAGACAGAATGTCTATAAACATTTCATTCTAAACTTAAATATTTTCAACTGTGATCAAAAACAATGGTCCTAATACATTTACACATCTGCATCGAATAAATTTCAATCTGTTAGTAGTGCGCTTCACATTGCTATACCGCAATACTAAGCAGCGCGCGTGGCGTGACGGAGATTTCCTTACGAATTCGCGTGGCGCTCAACGTGTTAAGTGAGAAAAATAGCAAAAATTATGAATAGAAGTCGAAAAGTAATAATGAATTTCTTGAAAAACACGGAAAACTATGATAAAAAGAAGAGTTCTGGATGTCCGCAAAGTCTAAACGCCCAGGAACGACGTGCGATACTAAGAGCAGCATCAAATTCTAAGACGACTGCAAGGCAAATTGCTCACAGACACTAATATGAAGAATATGAGACGTGTTTTACAAAAATGCAAATACACGAAGAAAATTGAAGAAAAAGTCTTGGTTAATTGTGCAACATAAGATGAATTGATTACACTTTGTGGAAAAGAATATTCATATGCGAAAAAATGGAAAAGAATAATATTTACGGACGCAAAAAATATGCAAAAGAAGAACAGTTTTTGAGTCGTCGGCAAATGGGAGATGGTGCGATGATTTGGTACGGTATCTGGTACTATGGTAAAATGGAAATCAAATTTATAACCGGAAAAATTAATAGTAAAATGTATTTCGAAACGATTAAGGAACAAATAAACGCGTACGCCACCAGAATTGCTGGAGATAAGTTTATTTTTCAGCAAGATAATTCCGCGGTCCACACTGCAAAAGTAGTAAAAGAGTACTTTTCTCGAGAATAAATTCGTGTTTTGGATTGGTCAGTAAGGTCATCCAATCTTAACATTCTTGAAAATTGTTGGGGAAATCTTGACCGAGCTGTACATGGAAATAGTAGACAATTTGGAAGTATTGCCGAATTAAAAAAATGTATTCAAGATGAGTGGGAGCAATTAAAGCAAAAAACTATTAGAAAACTTTATAAATCTTTGCCAAAGAGCATGTGGCTGTTATTAAATGTAAAGGAGAAGCCACAAGACATTAAGCATTAAATGTCATTCGTTGATTTATAGTTATACATAATTTTAAGTTAAATGTGCTGCTATTTTGTTCCTCTAAATTTGCTTAAAAGTTCTTTTTTTTATAAAATTGCATAGACTGGCGAAATTCAATTCAATTTCATTTGTGTATGTTTATAGAGGTATTTTGCATGAATGTATAAAAATGAAACCTTGGTTGTGATGTTAAATAAATAAAAATTACGTTAATTTTAAAGTGTGCTATCTTTATGTCCCGGAGTGGAAACCTTTCGTCAACACGTGGGCAGTCATTTTCTCGATAGCTGTGTATCTGTTACATCATAACAACAATTAGGTATACAAATAAATATACACAGTTTTTCCTAAATTTAATTTAGGGATTCGGTATATCGTAAGACGAAATACTTTTACATTTCCAACATCTTGCAACCAGGCACGAGGAAACCCTACAGCAATTACCTGCAACCACGCTGTTCGACCAAGTTACCGTCGACGCTGATTGGTGCGCTCTCCTGAACCACATTTTGTACAAACACTGCACATTTTCTGCATTTTCACTCGTAATGGGTCCAAATTCAACCGTCACTGAAATAACTTGCAACATTCGATACGCACTCGCTCGTTTGTAACTGTAATTTAAGTGTTAAACTTATACGCGAGGCTATTAAAGTTTAGTCTTTCGTTCCATACAGGTTGTGTCTTTTTGTAAACTCATTTGCACCATCCCTAAATATTCGACTATTATTAACCGCTTGAGTGCTACGAGCTTGACTTATTTCCCGATTGAAAATTGTCAAGTGACGCGATAACGCTCGTCATATTCCGTGTTCAAAAATGCCAAGCGGCGCGATAGCACTTGTTATATTTCGCGTCCAAAAATGCCAAAGAACGAAAATTGCGCTGTTTTCAGCTTACATGTAATAAATATTTCCTACAGTTAGTTTTCTTCCGACAAAAATCGTTTACTCGAAATTTATCTTTTTTAACACATTGAGCGCTGACCCCGCGATAGTACGAGTTTTGTGAGACTGTCACTTGAATTGAATCCGGAAGCTTGAACGATTTTGTTTCTATTAAATTGTACATGAATATTCAATCAAAATATACTAGTTTACGAAAATGTATAAGGTTTTAAACTATTTTCTTTAGCCACTCGTTGTTCGGAAACACGCAAATGGTCTCATAATTAATTAAATGGCTCATACGTCGCCGGCGTTCAATGTGTTAAGACTGAAAGGTAACCATAAAGTGGCGCATCGAAAGAAACAGAGCCTGCTGTGATTATAGGCTTCGCAGCCTAAAGCACTGGCGCTTTAAGGACAGGACAGAAGAGACGCGATCGTGCCGCTTGGCACTCAAACGGTTAAGTTAACGCTCGAAGCACACGAATAAATTTAATCCAACCGAGTTAAGATCAACACACTATTCGCGCGCGCTAAGCAGTATCCACCGTTAGCAATTTTTCCTCGAACGTGTCTCGAATAAAATTATAACTTATATCTTTACGTTCCGTATGTAGGTGAAATACGAGGTTTTCAGACAATTTTAACACGCCTTGATTATCGCAACAGAATCGACAGCCGGAATCAAACCCAGGATTTCCTGGTCGTAGCCGATTGACTGACGTACTAACCCACGTACTCACCCTCTTCTTTTTCCTAATCGCTCCATACATATTTTGGTCTGGGGGTCCTGATCTCACTTATATTACTTCTTTTTCAGCCTCGTTCATACTTGTATTTGCTTCTTCCTAAAATCCCATGCAATTGTCGCATTTTCCAGGATTAAAGGATGTCTCTTGCAAGATCTTTAACCCTCGGCGCAACTACCCCAATCGATATCGCTTTCCTTGTATACAAAACTCATCGTCATGACTCCCTTCAGGTAGCGCAAAACGTGCGTCGCGGCAACTCTCTAAGTCTGCCTGAAGCAGTAGTAGAATTGATTAAGTGTCATCGCCACGTGTTTAATGTCCGAGCGTGTACTTATTGCGAAACACATCAAAGATCTTATAAGTTGGCGATATGAAAATCTTCTTCCGCCTTCGCACAGATCTTCTTTTTTCGGGCAATTTCAGGTTTAGTATTATGAAAGTGCATGCTGGCTTGCAATCTATCATTTTGAATTACTCAAGCGCGTACTTGACATAAACCTGTTGACTTAGTATTTCCTTGTTGCTTGCGTGTTTTTTGGTCCAAATTACCGCTGGTTCAAGGAAAGTAAGGCTCCAATTTAAAATTGGAACAATAATGTATTTCACAATCGCTGTTGTGACGGCAACACCGAAGGTTGTACATGCCTAACCCTGTCCTCGGTAATTTATAACACATTGTGGTGGCTGCTGAAAGTGTGGTGGAGAGAGAAAGAAAAGGAAAGGGGAGCATTTTGTGCTAGGTCCGCTAGAGGACTCGTCAGTAAGGCTAACTAGCGGACCCTGCCTTAGACACTGGGTGATGGAAAGCAGTTATGGACGGTATATATATGAACTGGAGATGGATCAGGAACTAGCGGGAAAGTCTCGTCCTACTGTCCCTCTACCGGCGAGAGCCGCCACAACATAAACGAAAAACAGGCAAGAAATTACTAAATTCAGCTCCGAAGCTCCGACCATTCGACACGCATCGCACGCGGACAGTTTTACACCATTACACTGACATTACGTGCGACGCACTCGAAGAAACGGAAATCAGACAACCCTGTAATAAATCACAATAATCCCTCATTGACAGTTTCCCATTCCTCCAGTCACATTCCTTCGGGCACACTCCTTTCATCATTCCTACAACCAATTAAAAAACGCTACATTCCACCGTCTCAAACTACCCTCAACCAACCCGAGCTTAACCCATTGGAGACATAGATAGTGTCACGCAACGCACCACGCAATTGTGCTATTAACGGTAGTCCTTTATGAACGTATCCATACAGGATCACGCTCATACAGAATGCAACAAGTACACCACACAGGATAACCACGAATCGACTGAGTATCCACACAAGATAACCACGAAAAGAAAGCGAGGCCTACTCGGAAACTCCTTATATTCTAAGTCACACATACACCACATCACTCATTCCCAATCGCACAAGTGGCTTCAAACGCACCGCACATCTAACACACCGCTCCCCAATCACGCAATGCGGACGTGTTTGATCGTTTGTCGCACGCCGCTTCTTTTGTACAATGTTTCAATCGCATTAAGCTTCAATCATACCACCATTGATAACACACACACACTCTCTGTCTTATATTCACTCTCTCTCTCTTCTCTTCTCTCCCTCTCTCTCTCTCTCTCTCTCTCTCTCTCTCTCTCTCTCTCTCTCTTTCTCCCTTGCTCTACACATACACGCTTGTTATAAAAATTTGTAAAGGACCGCTCTTTTCCAAGATTCTGGGGTAAGTGCCGTGGGGTTCATCACAGTCCTCTCACGAAAAGGGCATAATCTTCCCCACTCCGTGGCCAGATCCTTCAGGAAATGCTATCTTTGTTCTTTTAAAATAGCGGTACGACCTCGGGTCGCCTGCCATAATTAAAGATTCCTAACATTCTAAACGCGTGTCAATGAGTGCATTCCATCGAGCGTCTGCACAACTTCAAGCCGTCAGCCCTCGGCAAAGAACCACCCCGTTGACCGGATGCGTCTTGAAAGACTACACCGAACCTTCGACCCTGCCATAAAATAATCAAAAGCGGACTAGCGTCGGGCTATCTGTCTTCGATTTCTCCCAAAACGAACTGTCGCTAACACGTTTTTCACATCTTAAAGTATTTTGTACCTTCAATTATTCAAATATTGTGGGATTTTACTGAACCCTATATATATTTTGGCTCAACGAGTTGAGGAGACAGACAGTGCCACACAATACACTACGCAATTGTACTATTAACGTATCCACACAGGATCACGTTCACAAAGAACGCAACGAGTACACCACACAGGATAGCCACACAGGACAACCATACAGGAACGAATCAAATGCAAGCCAAATTAGAATTGAGTAAGACGAATGAGAGCGAGGCCTCCTCGAGACTTCCGTATGTCCTAAAACACACACACATCACACTACTCATTTCCATCATTTCCCATCGCACTGGTGGCTTCAAAAGCACCGCACATCTAACATAACGTGTTTCAATCACGCAACGCGGAATGTTTGACCGTTTGTCGCATGCCGCTTCTTTCAAACAATGTATCGGCCACACAATGCCTCAGTCATACCGTGTCTCATTCGTGCCGCTTCTTCCAAACATTGTCGCAGTCGCATCAAGCTTCAATCATACTGCCACCATTCTTTCTCTCTCTCTCTCTCTCTCTCTCTCTCTCCACATAGGCATGCTTCTTACATCCTACAGTACTAAAACGATTGTTGCTTTTACTTGAGAAAGACTTGTAATTTCCACTTCCTAAACTTCTAATGTAACATGACCCCATAGGTAGTAATCAAGGGGTGTCAAATCTGGGGATCTTAGTTGCCAGTTTATTGGCGGCCACCACGGCCAATCCAAACTTTGTGTGTAGTTCATTTAATAAACTTTTATCTTCTTGAGAAAAATGTGGCAGGGCATTATCATGTTGGAAAATGACATTTTGTCTAGTAGCTAAAAGTACGTTTTCTCACAAATTGGATAAGTCTTCGCATAAATATCTTATCTAGAATTGGCTAGACATCGCGTCTTGGTCTGTGCTGTGATCAAGTGGTACATTATCGTTTTTGAGATATTTATGGGCATGGTTTGTTTTTTCGAAAAGGGAAACAAACCAGCCATACTCCACTCAACGACAATCAACGCATCGCAGACCCACCCGCAGCGGAAAGGCGACACCAGTTTCGGGCAAATATCCTTGAACAAAGGATTTTTATGCAGCGTCTTACGAGGCTTCGTGGAAAAATGAAATCACAAGGTCAATAGGCGTTGCATAATTTTAGGATTACTCCCTAGACTGGCGATTCGTCCCCTATTTATCCCTACCAAAGGAAAATCATTTTTCCAAGATCGTTTAGAGCATTTAGAATCTTGAACGTGTACGCATCTCAGAACTCTTTGAATTTCGGACAAGTATACATCTACAGAACGTGTACGCATCTCAGAACTTTTTGAATTTCGGACAAGTACACATCTACAAAACATGTACGCACTTCAGAACATCAGAACTTTCAACTTGTACATATCTTTGAGCATTTAGAACTTTGAACGTGTACGTACCTTTGAACATTTAGAACTTTGAACGTGTACGCACCTTTGAACATTTAGAACTTTGAACGTGTACGCACCTTTGAAGTTTTAGAACTTTAGAACTTTTTGAAACTTTTAACCCTTACATACAATAGATTGTATATTTGCGAATGAAAAATACGTCAAATCTACTGTGCCAAATTAGAGCGTTATTGCCTTGAATCATCGGCAATTTGGACGGAAGTAACGCTCGAAACATATCTTAAGTATTCAGTTCCATTTAAAGTATTTGGGAAGATAATTTCCAATTATTCCTACCCAGACATTCACGCTCCTTCTTACTTGGAAATGTATACGTTTGATGATGGTCGGATTTTGTGTCGACCACCAATGTGTGTTGTACACGTTGGAAATTCCATCACGAGTAAATTTGGTTCCATCGGTTCATAAAATACGCGATAAAAACTGTGAATCGCTATGGTAATGTTGAAAGAACCAGTGACAGAAATCATTCCTTGGGATTAAATCCCGAAGTATTAATCCTTGCACAGAATGTGAAGAACTGTTGATATACTAATATAATGTTGTACAGATAAATTTCGTATTGTACATATGCTTTTATAGTGTGGAATATCTAAAGGATTTTCAGCAGAAATTATGGCAACGGCCAAATATGGTAGAAACAAATATTCAATTTCTAGTCTTGAGAGAAAAATTCCTTTTGAATTATGGTGGCACACATTACCTAGATTTACAAATATGAGAGCTATTGAAAGAGGAGCATACATATTAAATGAAGATTCAAGAAGAGAAAAATTTTAATCAAAGGCGAAGCGTAAAACGTTTATTGGTCACTCAGAAAAAGCTAAAACTTATATGGTATGGCTTCATAATGAGAAAAAAGTTGTTGCTTCTAAGGACATCAAAGTGATAGAAGTTGGATTCAAATACACATATAATGACCGTAGAAAGACGATAAGATGATGTTGACGTTGGTGTAATTCGTGGAAGGAATAGTCAGACAACTTTAAAAAATTCTATTACGGGTACAAATAAGTCTCCGCTGTTTGAAACCAAACAGTATAACCAGTAAGTTATGGCAGCTAGTGTCAGATGTAAGACGTCAAAACGTAAAGTTGTACATCTGTCAACAACGTAACCTCGAAATATTAGCGATTGTGTGTCAGCGTCGTATATTTATTTCGTGCTAAAATGTCGAGTTTTCAGCCGAATAAACGTCGTTTACACGAAGTTCTGATTTACTTCTTTAATTTGAAGAAATCTGCAGTTGAGGAGCATCGATTGCTCGCAGAAACATATAAGGCTACATTAAGGGGAGAATACACTTTAGAGCGCCTAAAAAATAGTGATTTTTAGGAATTTTTTTCTCAATAACTACAAAGCGAATCATTCTCAAACTTTCATGATATTATGTTTTATATTTAAACAATACAAAAAATTTTCTATTTTAATGTTAATATATTTTTTTTGCAATATTTATAAATCTTTACAGCTCCGCGCCACGCGCATCGTCAGTTTGTGTACATCCTAGAGCCTCTAATTTTCATCTGAAACACGAAAACAAAAGTTTTTTTAATCCTTATAAAATTATCTCGTCGATGAACTAAGAAAATTCCAACAAAAAGTACAAAAATGCAAAAATTTTGAGCTTTATTGAAAGAGTTACGATCTTTCGCTAAAAATTTGGACTTTATAATGTAAATTGAAAAGAAAAAATGCAACTATTTAGGAATTTTTTTAGTTTATCGACGACATTTTATCGTTGCCTAACGAAAAATTGCCTTAAGAGCTCAATTGGTCCAATAGATCGTTCTGTATCGTGTACACACAAGATTCAGAAATATGATATTGAAAAAAACGCGTTTAAAGTTTTTCGACTGATAGAGTAGTAGTTATTGAACACTTACTTCTTGGTGAAACTAATCCGCTACACCAGGGCCATATAAGAAGCCTTCTGTGGCTTCAAAAAATTCATTTTTCTCCATTTGGTGCATCCTACGAGAGATTCGTGCCTGTTTTGTGTTGCTTTGTCTGCGGCGTTTCTGTCTCGTTATGCGCTGCGCGTCATACGTATCGGCAAAGAATTTGCATTGTTGCCCGATATTATTAACCCCTTCCCGTGCCATTTAGCTCGACGAATCTCGGGCCCAAGCGGTAGGCGTCAACGCGCGCTAAACAGACAAGACTGATGCTCGAGAACAGTCGCAATACAAGCCGAAATGTAAATACCTGTGATATAGTCAGTTTTACACGTTACTGTTGTTGAGGAAGTAAACTCTAATCCTTTTACTTTTATAGATATTATGAATTTATTATAAATTATAATAGATAATAGTTTAAAAAATATCCGACTATCTGTATGCAAGCCTGGCTCGTGATATTCATGTTTGGCCCGACTATCTGTTCACGAGTCTGACTCGTGATATTCATGTTTGGGCCAAAATCTTCATCACGAGTCTGACTCGTTAAAGTACGGGAAGGGGTTAATTAATACATTCATTATTTTTAATATAGTTGAGTAGCCCTCGTTAAAAATGCCAGCCGCAATAAAGGTGGAGGTTTCGATTATTTTTGCTCCGGAATTTAGATGCATTGGATTTAGGCGCCAAACCGTTGAATTGAAACTTTCATTGCAATTCTGTGTGTGTCCACCTAGATACCTGGTTAATAAACCCTCTTTTGAAAGTTCTTCATATATCGGTTTTAAATGTTTAAGGACATCTGGGTGAAGTGTACTAGGATGATTAAAATTATCTAATTCATCTTTCGCTTCAGTTTTGCGCCACTTGCACCTGACGCTTATCTGTTCGGCTAGCTGTATCTCCCAAAATACATAAAATTTTGCTCCGTAACTTTATACACGTATTCTAGACACATACTGGAATCAATTTCAAACAAAAAAAAATCGAAAATTTTCATCTTATAAAGTGTATTCCCCCCTTAAGTGAGAGAAGTTGTCGCGAGTGGTTTCAAAAATTTAAGAACAGTGAATTTAGTGCCCAAGACAAAGAACGCAGTGGAAGGCCGAAAGTGTACGAGGATGCGGAATTCGAAGCATTATTGAATGAAGATTCGTGCTAAACGCAAGAAGAACTTGCACTTGCATTATCAGCGACTAAACAAGCGATTTCACATCGTTTAAAATCATTGAGAATGATTCAAAAGCAAGGAATTGGGTTCCATATGAACTGACGCCGAGAAACATTGAACGCCGGTTGTCTACATGTGAAGTGCTATTTGCCATTCATTAGTCACTTGGAAATACTTAATTAAAAAGTTTTACCCCAAACGCCGTATTTACCAGACATTGCGCCTTCTGATTAGTATTTGTTTTGATCGATGATGCATGGCCTGTCCGAGCAGTGCTTCACATCATATGAAGATACCAAAAATTGGGTGATTCATGGATACCGTCAAAAGATGAAGCGTCCTTCCAACGCGGTATCCAGATGCTGCCAGAAAGATGGGAAAATGTAAATGGTTAGTGATGGAGAATCCTTTGAATCAAGCATGTAATGAGCGCACGAATAGTAAATCGTTTTGTAAGAACGTTTTATATTTATCCTTGCGCTTCGAGCGCTTAAGTTAACAAGGCTTGATATTTAGGGGTGGTGCAAATAATATTATAAAGACACACGACTTGTTAGTACGCAGAACTGAGTTTCATAATTCCGACGTACTGGTTTTCTTACGAAAATAATACGGATTTAGAAACGAGCGGTTTAGTTGAGTTGAGGTTGTTTCAGTGACATTTGAAATGTGAATTGACTAAACTGTGAAAAGTGTGCAGTATTTATACAGAAAATGGTTCATGTAAGCGCACCAATCAGATTCGATGGTGGCTTGGTCAAGCGTCGCGATCGCAGGTAAACGTTCGGTTTGGCCTGTGCGCCTGGTCGCAAGATGTTGGACGTAGGGGTGGTTTATTGCTGGGAATTTCCAATGCGCTGGCTTGTAGAAATATACCGGGTGCTCAACTTGTACAGTGTCACAAAATTCATATGCGCTTGTATATAATATTGTTACGACGTAACAAAGCACAAGGTACCGTTTTTTCGCAATAAATGCCCAATTTAACACATTGAAGTTTGACACATAGAAGTGAAACAATATAAATTAACTTCAATACATTCTTCACTGTTGCGTTCCGTCATAGTGGAAATTTTTTGTTGTAGTAAAGGGGTCACAACTCGACCGGTTTTATTAGCGAAAGACGCAGATTGTGATACACTGAACAACACATTCTGCGTTCTCCAAGAACGCACTTATCGAACGACGATGATGCGAGGAAAAAGCGCATCGATCATGAGTTTACTCGTTGCCGGTCAGCAACGTTTGGACATGAGGACACGAGTTAACTCGTGACCGGTCAACAATGTAATAAGATGAAAAACGACGGAGACTTATTTGTACTCCCAATAATAAATTTGCCTTCAATTAAGAGTCCCCTATCAGTGGGTTAACTTAAGGAGGCCTACAAGCCATCAGATTTCCCTGACGTTGCAGAAGGGCGTGTTTAATTTTCATGTTCGGACTGCTCGAGGCCGAACATCGCTTAACAACATAACCACTGTTTCTAATTTATTTCACGAACTATTCGCTAGTAGTTTATTCAACTGGTGAAAATGAACTTTGCAGAAAGTTTCTTTCATACCAACGACAATCGTATTGTCAGCACGAAACAATTGGGGTTTTGTGACGTAACTACATGCAGGCTTCGTCGGACCGCACGGCTACTTCCGAGTCCCACTGCTTGGAGGTCAGAGTGCATGTAGATGTTCGATCCGATTCAAAAGTTTCGATTTGACTTGATTGATGAAAAAAATTGTGACGGCTGTTTAAATATTTGTGTTTCTTGGCGGTACATTTGGATATTTCAAAATGAACAAGTCGAATGAGCCAGTATGAAAAGTATTAATGTATAAATTGAGAATGTGAAAATTTAAATACTCTCGCATTGTCTTTGAAATAAATAGAATAATTTTCTTATTTGTTGAATCTAATGAAAATATTTAAAAGCAGAATTACAGTACATTTGTTAAAGTAAGGTAAACTACTGAAAGCTTTATCCATTAATAATTAAAAGCAGATTTGCGTAGCAAGTGTCAAAAGATTAAGTATTTACGTTGAGCTAGAGTATAACAACGCCATTATCGACGTATGTGTGCACGTATGTTGGATTAAACACAGCGAGAGAAAGGAAGATTAAAAAATGGAAGACGAAAAAGGGATACACTATAGAGGAAGGCCATACCTTTCACCATTAGATTATGAATCCCGTTAATGCGCTTAAAACTTTGCACGAAAAAATATCCGTTGTAATTCTTTTAATGTAAATATGACGAGCAGTTAACCCATTAAATCTCAAATAATGGAATTCATCGATTTTTATAGCGCGTACATAATTATTGCTTGTAAACGTAATACAAAAATGATTATAAATGCTACTAAGCAATGTTTGAATCAGGAGTTTTTTTTGTGAACGCCAGAAATTTATAATAAAACAACTTATAATTATAACTCGCAATACGTAAACGTTACCATAAAATTCTGAATACCATAAAAAAAGCCAACTAAACACAAAGATTATACAAAAGATTCTCCACAACTTTAGACAGAACTGAGTTTATTTTATCACAGTGCTGTAAATACCTTAATTTCTTTAAATAGCAAAATGCTTCAGACGTAAGAAAAAGTAGCGGTGAAAATTATATTGAACAAAATGAAGTCGCCTTTTATAACTCCAACATGAAGAATAGATTTCAAGAATGTGAATTTGCCAAGAAAATATTATTCAACTAATTGTTAATGAACTTTGCTGCGTTCTTCTGTTGTACATTGGCACGACTAATACACAACTCACAAATGCTATATAATTTTTTTAAATGCAATTTATTTTTATAAAAATATGTACTGGCCTAGATGACAAAATATTACACAATCATAACGATAATAAAAAAGTAAATATATGAGTGTATCTAAGAAGACCCAAAGATTAATCATAATTTTCTTTATTAGCATTTGTTTGATCTTTGCTCTCGCTTACATTTTGCATTCTTCACGCAATTACAATTTTCATAATTCTTCTTTCATCCTTAATCACCATAAATAGAAAACCAATTTAACATATAAACCAACAGTTCAAAAATACTTCAAAACTGGAAACTTCCTTTTCACTAAAACAAAACCGAAGAATTATTCACGACACACGCAATAATGTCGCAATATTTATACAGGGTGTTTGCGAAATCGTGGTAAAATCGACAAGGGGATGATTCCTCGCACGAAATCGAGTTGAAAATATGGAATAAACTTTTTTCATACAGGGATTCAGTTTCGAAAAAACTTAATTTGAAAATTCGTTATGTACGCGTGCATTAATTAATTAATTCGTCGAGCAAGAATTTGTCTACAACAGCAAGGAAGACATTTTCAACATCTGTAAATTGCTAAAATAAATCAATTATTGAAATTTACGGCTAATTATTAATTAAAGTCATACCATATTCTAAACGACATTGTTTACAGATGAAAGTAGCATTGGAAATTGCGGGGAAAAGCAGACTCTGTCCAAGTTTATGCGTATCTAACGAATTTTCAAACTCGGTTTTCTCCTGTCCTGAAATGAAGAATATATACGTTTATTTATAAAACGAATAATTTAATTAATTATAATGATAAATAGAAAATTGCTAGCAGAAACGTTGCATTCTTTCTGTCGTTTTTATCTGAATTGCCCTTCTTTGTCCTCGGTCGCGACACACAATTTTCATAGCCGCCCTTGATCTGGTCGTACGTACCATTCCTACTCGAACGTACACATTCGTGTTAACATCTAAACTTTTCACACACATACGTACATGAATATTCATCCACTCAACACACATTCTTTCATATACGTGAACATTTTTTAAAAACATATCTCATAATGCGATATGAGGTCAGATATGTAGATGTAACAATACTAATTTAATGAGAAAACACTTTTGTGTTAATTATTTCTGTGTAGGACATTCATCAACATATTTGCAACAATTTTCTGATTAAAATGAGACCAAACATGGCATAATTTGGAGCATATTTACATGTCCAATTGACGCTTCAATAGAACCTCGCTTTTCCAAACAAATATGTTTTACAAGTAAATGGTTGAATATAAAACTCCATATATAATACGATTTATTGCACGAACCAGTAAACGTTTAATCTGTGTATTTCTATTTATAATTTATAATTAAAAACTAGATTAATTAGTCTGTTACCTGAACAATCATGTTTCACTGAGTTGTACGGATAATCGAGGTCTTGCCGAATGTAATGCAAATTGTGACGCGATCGGTATCGTTTCAATCAGAAAAATGTCATATATGTGTTGATAAAAAATGCATAAAAATATAAAGACAAAAAGGTGCTTTTCACGTGTCACACTACAGGTAAAGGATAAAAAGTACTGTCTATGGTAGATAACATTTTTGTGTCTATATTTTAACACTAAACCTACCATGCGCGGTCCAATGACCGTATTTGAAATTTCGTTTAGAATTTCTCGTATACAACGTTACTGTATCACCATGTAGTTTATTGACTTTTCCTATAATATACATACAACCCATTTTTCAATATTCACAACTTTCTTTATTGTTTACTTTCCGAAAAAAATTTATAGCATGTCTAGTCTACCACGAACGGTCATTTGACCATTTGAAAAATTCATGTTATTTACGACTATATTCTTCAGAAAGCGCATTCCTGAAATTGTTTTACGAGTCTACAATGTAATTGTGGATCTACAGTGTAGACAAACGCGCGATTGGAACAAATGCATAGCATTCTTTGTACGACAGTACGGTCTTGCGATCCGAACAGAGAGCATCAAAATTTCACAGTGTATAATAGAAATTATTACGTGGTATGAGTGCTAGTTTCGACAAAGTCAACAGAGCCAACAATATTTTATGGAATGATTTACAATTGTTTTTTTGTATTTCTGGTCTCAATGTTTTTGCCCCGTTTGATTTATATTTTTATATTTTAGTTTTTACTTTATTATTTCTATATTCATCCCCAAAAATATCAAGACATTCGAGGAATATCAATTTATTAGACAAAATAAATAATATCGACGAGGACTGTTCGGAAGATGACCAAGAAGTTTTCGATATTGATAATGATACAGCAGAAAATAATTGTGACTTATTTGACAGCGATACGGACGAAATAAAAGAAAGCTACCAAAATTAGCGAGCCAGGCAAAGGATAGTATGACACGCTTCTCAACAATATTATACAAATCGAATGATTTTATTCTTTCAATTTATAAAGCTAAACCCAATAAAAAGGTATTGATACTTAGTTCAATGCATTCATCTCCTGGAACCGAAAAAAAGTGACACCTGTATACCAGAGACAATTAGATTTTACAATAGCACAAAATTCGGTGTAGATGTAAGCGATCAAATGGCCAGATAATTTGTAAAGTCAATAAGACTAATAAAATGTAAAAAATACGTATGTGGAAAATGTACAATACTAAATGTTGTAATTTGTTAAAAATGTGCTGAAAATGCATAAAGGTAAATAAAACTTTCTAAATAGAAAAGTGGGGAGCGGGTTTTTATTGTAGCACCAGAAAAATATTTTGTTTACTATCTAGTTGGCTAAAATCTCTTTCTATATTAAAATACATATGTTTTTTTGAAGCGGTCATGTGACCGCTCATGGTAGGATTAGGTATACATGAAATGTCGGTAGGTTTAGTATTAAAATGTATCGACATGTTACTGTACATATTATGTGATCCGTGTTGAACTCGTTTTAAAAAAACATTTCTTTGCGATGTTATTAACCACGGAAACGTCGAAACAGTTTTTGACATCCATCATCGATTTGCGTAACAAGTGTCGAAAGATTAAATGCATTTATCTGTTGAAGGGGGGTGAAGTAGCGCCATTACCGGCGTCTTTCGGATTAAATTCGAATTGGGAAAAAATGGCGTGAGGGGGGAAAAAGAGAGGACGATACCATGGTGGTGGAGGAAAAAGAAGGACTGGTCCCCATGGAGCCGCGGCTTTGTTCTCAGCTATTACTCGCCCCCGCAACTCCGAGAATATTATTATATCTCTCCTCGTCAACCTCCGTTCTCCTTCTCTCGAGCTCGAATTCGGAGCCGGCAGGGCTGCGGAGCTCATCGTATTTATTTTATTAAACCATTTTCCAAGCTTCCTGCAGCGAAACTTTTCCTTCCCGACCGAAAGATAATCATTTCTGCGACTTGCTCTCTGTAATGCGTTTTGTCTTCTGCGGGAGAATTTGTTTACGCAACCGTAATCGACTTCGTGCAGCTACGTTTATTTTATTATCGATCTCAATCCGTTAATGAACCCGTTGCCTACGCCTCTGTGATTCTTTGAACTTTCGTTTGATTCGTTTAACTCCGGAGAATTACAAACACATAGCTTTTCCGGTAGAATAATGAAAGTTTTAAACGATTAGCCATTTATGTAAAGATATTAACTAGTTATTCGGTTATCATGCATTGCTAATTATAATTTTGGTAATTTTCACGAATATAATTAACCCCTTGACTACGGCCGTACCATACGGTAAGAATTCAGTTACGACATACGCCGAAAACGGCGAAATTTTGGGTAGGAATATATTTTTGTGAAAACATATTTCAATAATTAAACAACTGAATTTCACTATATTAGAACAATATTATTTATTTCTTTGTTTTCTGAGCCGAATTGCTACTATAAATATGAAAAATTTAATGTTAATGCAAAGCTTTTTTTCACAATATATCTAATAATCTAGTAAAGTGTAATATAATTCGATACATGGATAAATACATATTCCTACATCACATTTCTTCCATTTGTAATGCGTCTCATTTCTTTTGTTATGTTGTCAACACAATACACATTTTCGTCATAGGTTTTTTCAAATTACTGTATTTTTTACGAATGGAAACGGAAAATGTCTTTGTTTCAAGCGAAAATCTTGATTATTAAGATTTCTACCTTTTGGTTTATAATCGTGTAATCAACCTGAGCGGTATTTGTGTAAAACTTGTTTCATTAAATGTAAATGAAATTTATATATTTATTATTTATTAATACAAAATTACATACATATTTATATTAATAAAACTGGGTCAAGCGCCTTTAGGCGTCCTCAGTCTCAAGCGACTACAATGGGATAAGTGCATATAGGCATTAAGCTAGTAGTCGAGGGGTTAAAAAATGCAAGATAAATATTAAGCAAACTGTGAAAAACCGAGTTTCGAATTATGGTGATTTCTAAGCCACCAGTTACATCGAATCTTGATTTTTAAATTAGGAAATAACAAAATATGATTCTAATAATGACAATTTCGTATCAGAGAAACAGCTTGCTCATATGATATCAAGTCTCTCGCAAGTCTCCTAGACTTTTAATTTTTACTTTCCCATTTAAAATTAACTAAATGCTTTAACACGAACAACAAATCCAACGATATGCACAGTTTTGCTATTGTAACGAGAATGCACCTATTCAAACTTTATATAATATATATTGCGAAATGTGCTTCGTTAAAGAAGTATATCCGAAAATTTCTGACCATAACATTTTTACAGCTCCAGTAACTGTGAAAGAAACAATTAGGGAGCTAGTCATTTTGACTGGTTTGGTAGTTTTAGTGTTAAATTAATGTGGTTTTATGATACATCAGTTTGGACTAGAATTTAATGATAAACAAATCTTTCATCATATACCAATACCGTTTACGGAATATAACTATTAAAAAGTAATAAAGTAATTTGTTGTTTTTTAAATGCTATTGTTACCCTGGGCCTTGGTTCTTCGACTCTAGATTTTTAAGATTACGGTGTGGGCCTGGCACCTCCACATCTGACAACCATTGCCAGCCGAACCAAGATACGGGGGCTGCACTTTTTGCGACTCAAGGCAACCTTTAGGCCATAAAACGTCTAAGGCTGTACAAGTGACGTTTTGGATTACGCTTTTCGAGGCGATCGGGTGTTTCCACCATATACATTTGGTAAATCACAGTACTTTGAGTGGTTTAAAAAATTCAAAACTGGCGATTTTAATGTGAGAAACGAAAAACATGGAAGACCACCGAAAAATGTTTGAAGACGGCAAATTGCAAGCATTGTTGGGTAAAGATGACGTTCCAATGCAACAACAACTGGCAAATTAATTAAATTTAACACAAGAAGCCGTCTCCATCCGTTTGAAGGTCACAAGAAAGTTCTAGAAGATAGAAAAATAAGATTAAAAGGCAACACAAAGTGATTTTGCATCGATTATTACTTATATGACGGTTGTACTTCCTGCGTTCATCGACAGAGGGATAATAGGACAAGTTTCTCGCTAGTATTATATGAATCGCCTTCGATTCATATATATACCGTCCTGAACACTACTTGGACAGGTCACGTAATTTTAAATTTTGGCAACGGCCATATCACGCTGAATACACCAGATTACACAGAAAACGCGAACAAGACTAACAAGAAATCGCAAACAGACGATTACAGACACCTCGAACAGAACAGAACCCGAAACATAGAAATCGCGAACATTACGAAGTGAATATATAGAAAACCGCAACCACTACAATCGTGTAATTATTATGCGATCCAAGGTGCTCAGTGACAATCCTAGTACGCTGAGAAGAAGGTATCATGGAAGTGACAGCTTCGCATATGACATTGTTGATATGCAAAATAAAGTTATTGAAAACTTTAGATAGGTCAAACTTCTTTCGTTTCTAACGCTAAATATATTGGCAACGGCCATTTCATGCTGAATACACCGATTCTCGTCTGATCATCGAAGTTAAGCAGCATTGAGCGTGGTTAGTACTTGGATGGGTGACCGCCTGGGAACACCGCGTGCTGTTGCCTCCTTTTTTTTGTTTTTGTTCAAGAAGTTTTATCAATAGTTTCTCTACGGCAAAATGTGTATTTTTGTTGCACCTTGCAGTGATCATAGAGGATGCACCAACTAATGGGAAGTTTTTGTTTAGTAAACTCATTGGGAACGTGGACACACTTAGCAGTATAAATGTATCATTGAAAGGTTAGGCTGACAGATTTTAGACTAACTTCCAAGTAGGTGCACCAAAGATTTTTTAGTGTTTCGTAAGGAGAACTTGATATGCAAAATAAAGTTATTGAAAACTTAGGTGAGGACAAATTTCTTTTGTTTCTAACACTAAATATTTCGGCAAGGGCCATATCACGCTGAATACACCCAGTATCGACAGCGTTATCACGTCATCTCGTCACATCATTTCATCTCTCATCCCCACTGCGTGTATATATATTTAGAATTTAGAATTAAGAATAAAGCAATAAGAGTTCCTGTTTTACTAAAGGCTTTTTCGGGAGCATGTGACAAACCAAATATGCGGCTGTGAAAGGCATATCTACGTAAAGATACGACTAATAACCACGAGGGGGAGGCGCCCACCACTCCTTGGTAAAAACCAATCATTTTTCGACCCCTAATGTGCCTATATACATTAGTACCTCTAGATATAAGCATTAATGTTAAAAAAGACTTTTCGTTTATTTTTATAGTATTTTAATAACTGTTAAAGTTGTGTGAGAGCACGGGTGAAATAAGTAGAGACTTGGTCGCTTTCGTTATGATTTTATTCGCTTCGGGAGCAGCCGTCTGCTTCAACCGAATCCTCGCGAGCGAATGGCCGTCGCCTGCATTCGTCTCTCGAAATACAATGATCGCACAACCGACGATCGCCCTGGCCACCGATCTTACATTGTTGCGCCGAACGTTTCTCCGGGCTGCCCGCGGACGATCGTCGTCGCGCGTGCAAACTATGTTGGCGGACGGTGTGCTCGTTGCACAGACGTCGCCACAGTTGTATAAGCCTGGTAAATAAACAACTTTACAAACAAACAAACAAAAGTAAATCTACGTTTTTCCGTTGTGACTTCCTAGGACGGGCCACGTAGATTTATGTTTTTGCTTGAATCTTTAATAGGCTGCGTTAGTTTTTAATTTTATGCACATTGTGTTATTTTTTCTTGGCAACATAAGTTATAGTGCTATCTTTCTGTTGATCCTACTGTGCAGTTTTGCTTTTTAGGTAGTATTTTTAAAAGTAATCTCTTAACCGTAAAAATGGAAAACACGAAAGAGTTTTCTGCGGAAAATAATGAAATTTATGCGGATAAATTATCCGATACAGGAAGTGATAATGAATTCGAGGACTTTGATGAAGAAAGTGACATTTCTAGTGGTGAGAGTGAAATTATTGCTCCCAGGAAAAAATTATGCGGAGATTACTATTAACAGAGTCAGAAAGTGAATTTGAAAATGTAATATTCAACGGAACATATTCAAATGCGAAAATCTGATTTTGATAAAACTTATGGGAGCTTATAGTTCTTTGAAAAATATTTGACACGTGTTTTTTTTATCGGCAACCATCTACTTTGAAGGGGTGAAAACAGCCCTCAAAGTTGGGGTATTTTTGAGATATCTCGGAAACCAGAGGTCGAAATAATTTGAATTTTTTTTTTAAATTGTGTGTTCTTTAATGGGAAATGTAGTCACGCAAGAAAATTTTAACAAAAGCTTTTTATTTAAACAATAAAGCTATAAGCTCACATACATTTCTTCAAAATCGGATTTTCGCATCTGAATATGTTCCCTTGTTAACGTAAATTGTTAGCAAATATGAGTGCACTTCCTGGGTTAGGTGTATTAGGGTATTTTGGTTATCCCTGGAAGTGCCCCAAGCATCCCCACTATCTGTCCCTAATCATCTTTACTTGTACAGCCCCCAGCGAATCGTAGGGTCCAGTTCATATTCATAGATTTTCATTGGTCCACCCGCTCCTTTTGAGAGAAGGAGCCGTTCTCAGGGGCTGTTTCAAGACAAAAATCATAGACTTAGTATCTTGTCATGTTTCATGTGACACATCATACTTTGTGCATACCGGTAGCCTCAGTCAGTACTTCTACTCTCGTGAACATTGTTATATACAGTCCTCCCTACAAAGGGCACGTGGTCCTTCGAAAAAGTAGTTAAAAATCCAGCACAGATCACAACAAAATGGCTTATTCTTGATACATTGATGGATGATTACCGTTTCTGACAGAAATTTAAATATCTGAAATCAAACATTATGTTACGTTCAAATAAATTTTCTAAAAAATTTAATCATTTTTTAGAAATAGTTACGGCTCGAATTGAAAAATCGCTTTATACGTTGAAAATAAACTTTGATTACCTACAACTCCAAATATATTTGTGATATTAAAAAATCTTACGCTATATTATAGAGTAAGTACTGTACATAAACCATTCGTTTAAAACTTGAAATAAATGAATTAGTGTCCCAGAAATTTTGTAACGACTAGGTAAAAAAATATAATTTCTGGAAACCCTAAAATGAGTTTCAATTTACAGTAGGTCACGAAAGTATTCGGATACTCTTTAACACTAGAACTACCAAACCAGTCATTTTGTCTGGTCCCTAGTTTTTTCTGTCACAATGATTGAAGTTATAAAAATATTTTCATCAGAAATATTTGGATGTACTTCTTTAACCCCTTGACGTACAAATCAAATTGAATTTGTCGTATTCAAAGAATACTATTTAACTCGCTGAACTGAACAGTTATATGCACGCTTAGAAACAGAACATTTTATTTCGAAATTTACATTGCTATATAATACCTAATCAGGTTGATACATAATGTTAACGGACAGTAATTAAGTAACATTATAAAATAATAGATTAATAATTCTGTAAAGCATGATATATTTGAAAGCATTTTCGAATATGTAAAGGAACTAGACATTTTTTACACTCCCAAGTTGTTTCGCTTTTTACATTATTTTTTACACACACATGGCATCTGTTTGGAGGATGTTCCTTTTTATTAGTGGAAGGTATATGTTCTGGAAAATATGCCAAATGTTTTGCCGGTAATCGAGTTGGGTACTCACTTTGCGACGGTCTGCCGCGTGTCGAGTAATTAGGTAGTGACAAATTGTATAGCATATCTTCTACGATATTCTATCGAAAATCTTGAATAGATTGCTTTGTTGAATTAGGCAACTTAGTATATAAAATATATATTCTGATACTCTTCCGCAGAAGTGGAAAACATGAAAGAAGTTTTAAATTAAACAATAATATTACAAATAAAAAAAAATTACAATAAGTATTTTATGAAGTTTTAATAGATGCAGTCTCATTATTATTACAAAGCAATGTATATCGTTGGATTTATTGTTAGGTAGTTATAGTGTTAAATAAATAAGAAATAAAATTCTATCTTGTTATTATGAATAGTCATTGGAGAACATATAGACACTCGCTAGGTTAAAATTATATAAATAATATAAAAAAAGATACTGAAGAAATGTTCTAACAAAAATTCCGTGATATGAAAGGGACATATCGTGACATAAACAGTCTTCTTGCTGTTGAAAAAACAGCAGAGATTTCAAGGTTATGTTACTTCTAAAAATTGAATCAATCGACTGGACTTTTCTGAAACAACTAAAAACATTGATTCACTGAATAATATGCAAAAATAATTTCGAAATAATTGTAACTGGTAGAAATTACACGAAATGCTATGCACAAATCGCTATGGTTGTGAGATGAAAATCTTTATCAGATATCGAAACAAGAAAATGGCGTCAATGACACAGTTCGACGATAACTATATTAACAATTAACATTGCGTTATAGCAAATTCCGGTTTCATCTTTACAGATCTTGTACACATGAAATTGCAAGAAAATTGAAAAAAAAATTCGATTCAGTTTTACGAAAAAGGTGACCTCTTTAAGAAGAACATAAGGAACGGAGAGATTATGACCGTCAGGTTGGTTGAATGATTAGGGATGGTCATAATGCGCAGAACTCACCCCTCATATCAGCACGGAAAGCGATAATACATTATATCGTCAAGCTGAAGATACTTGCGGAGACGTAGCGGGCTGCTAGGTATAATAAAGTCTATTTCAGTTGGTATTATGTCAAGTTAGCCTCGTTAGCAGAACTCGAGCATTTTAAGAAACACTCGGCCACCGTGGTTGCTGTCGGCTCGTTGAACATGTACACTGACAAGAGGCCGCCCCTCTGACCAGCTATGAATGCCACCCCCTACACGCAATTATCCTTCCATATCCGCGCACGAGAACCAGGTGTAGTTAAAACAGCTTAAGTGGCGCCTTCAGCGCCGTTCCTCATCTTACACTCGGTTACTTTTTTTCCTCTCCTTCGCGCGTCGTCTTCTCTCCGGCACCCTCAACTTCTCACCGTGGTCGTTGCTGGCTGATTAGGAAGCGTAGTCTTCGCTACGGAATCTTTTCATACTCACCAGCGAATACATATTAACACTTTACCGTCCGCACGTTTCATCCGGATGTTTTCGTTTGGCGCCGCCGGTTTTTCGAGGTTTTTGGAAATCATAAATCGTTAAATTTTACTAATATCATCGACAGTTCCCATTAGTTTTCAATCCTGTCCCGCTATTCTCATGAAATTTTGAGGATATATGTAAATAAATGTAACATTATTTTGTATTACATATATTGGATAGTCGGAAAAATATGGAGAGATTTTTGTCATTTTTTGATTAAATGTTTGGCGGCTGTACCTCCTACTCTCACCGACAGAGGGACAATAGAACGAGACTTTCCCGCTAGTACCTGATCCGCCTTCAGTTCATATATATATATTTGATCCGAACGTACTACGCTACGACGTACTACGACTTCGACTCCTGCGACTCCTTGGACTCCTGTTAACCCTTTCGTTACGGAAGTCTGCCCCGTTGGAGTGACGCCACTGAACGAGGCATTGCGCCGCAAAAGTATACACATGGCACGTCAGTAATCTTCGGTGTTCGCACTTAGAGTCGGTGTGGAAAGTATCCGTACAGCGATCAATTTCAAATAAGACTGTGTGCGTAAACTTCAGTTATAAATTTTAAGCGAAAAAAATGATTAATAAATAGTCTTGGGTATTTGTAGAAAAGATTTCGTGAAAACAAAATTTTATTTTCTTCAAAATTAACAATGATTGTATAGATAAACATACCATAGATAAACGTAAGAAATAGACGCACAGAAAGTATTCGTACGTCTCTCATTTCTCGCGCTTACTTGAGATATAAACATAATATGACCTTCTGAATGTGACGAATAACAACAAAAGACGATTAGTTCGTACAGAGTATTAATAGAAGCAAGTTTGAAATTTGTAATATAGTACAACATAATATAGTAAAAGGTGCGAAACGACGGAAGAAGAGCGACAAATTATTATTTGATTACATAATCAATGTAAATCACTTAGTGAAATTTCTTCCATAGTGAATAGAGCAAGGTCTACTATTCAAAGTATAATTGACAGATTCGGAGAACGAAAAACTGTTTCAAATAAAAGAAGAAGTGGCCGTCCGCGTAAGATAAACGAGTATGATCGAAGACTAATTATTCGTAAAGTAAAACAGAATCCACGTATAACTGCCGAACAAGTTGCAACAGAACTTAAAAACAACAACGGCATAAGTGTGTCGGCTAGTACTGTGCATGACTATTTAAGAAGTAGCGAATATCATGGTCGAGTAGCACGAAAAAAGTATTTTGTGCACGAAACTAACCGTAAGAAAAGATTATAATTCGCTAAGCAACATATTAATACACCAATCGAACATTGGAAGAAAGTAATTTTTACTGACAAAAGCAAATTCGACATATTCGACTCTAAAAAAAAATTTACAGTGTAGAAGAAGAAAAATACACAATTCAGAAAAGAAAATTTACAACCGACGGTAAAACACGCCGATGGATCTGTATTAGTTTGGGGTTGTATGAGTGCAAATTGAGTGGGGGCTCTACATTTTATTGACGCTATTATGAACCATACAGTTTATATTGATATTTTGAAAAAACATCTCCATGCTAGTCCAAATAAAATGGGTCTTAAAGAGAATTTTATATTCGCCCACGACAATGATCCAAAGCACTCTGCATATAATACAAGTCAATGGGTATTATACAACACATCAAAACACTTGCAAACGCCGCCTTAATCACCAGATATCAATCCCATTGAACATCTATGGGATTGTCTTGAACAAAAAATACGTAATCATAATATTTTATCGAAAGAAAGTTTAAAAATTGCTTTATTAGAGGAATGGAACAAAATAACACCGGCTGTAACATCTAACTTAGTAAATTCCATGCGAAGAAGACTTGAAGGTATTATAAAATCCAAAGGCAATTCTACAAATTATTAAAATATAAAAAATATATTGTATTTTTATAGTTTATTTTTCATTATTCATAACTGTAAGAATACTTTCTGTGGATGTATATTTTTGTTAAACTTGAAGAAAATAAAATTTAATTTTCACGAATGTTTTCTACAAATACCTAAGAATACTTATTAATAACTTTTTTCACTTAAAATTTATAACTAAAGTTTACACACACAGTTTCATTTGAAATTGGTAACTGTACGAATACTTTCCACACCGACTGTACATCTTTCAACGCCATCTTGGAATTCTCCTGTAATATGTACAATTTTTTTAGAGTTACGTAACAACTGTTTCGTCGCATTATATGAAAAACATGATTTTTGTTTACCGACGAGAGTCTGCGCGGATCATCGCATAGATGTCGACTATAGTCGGCACCCGTAATGAAAGGCAAAAACTCCACAAATTCTTATATCTTTCTACGCGTGTCATTTTTTTCCGCGTCAATCGATTTCGGCGAATTTTAATTGTTTTAAATTTTCATTACGAGTTAAAATAAAAATGTTTTAAAAAATATCTTTTCTACTTTCCCACGTAATTTTTACCAATTAGAATCATTTCAAAATTATTGTTGCATATCATTTAGTAAATCAATGCTTCTAGTTGTTCCAGAAAAGTCAAATCGTTTGGTTCAATTTTGAAAATTTATTTAGATTTAAAGAGTCTCCGAATACTTTCGTGTGCCACTGTATGTGATTAATGATGAGGTTTACTTGTCGAGAGATGTCTTTGAAAAGTTCTCTTTGAAAGATGTTTTTGAAGTGTTTCCGAGTGTTACTTTTTGATTGCAAGTAACCTCGGTGTAGGCGGGAATATGACATGATCCAAGCGAATTCGTGGATTTAAAATTTTTCGGGGTTAGTGAGGGAAACGGTCACCTTAGCTGATTGGTTTTAGCATTGCGGGGAAAGGGTAAATGGCGACCGCCCTGATTAAAGGTCACTCGAAAGTACGAAGTATACCTGCGAGTGACACACAGGGAATCCGCGTGTTTCAAGAGTCAACCATAGCAGGAAATAAACCCGGAAAAGCGCCTCGTCTTACGAAGTGTCGGAAAACAATAAATTATTGACGGTGACTCGATGTCTGGTGAAACCAGTTGTGGGTCGTAAAGAAATAAAGTACTTAATATTCTAAGGGAAGAAATGGTTTTTCGGAGAAACTGCCTAGTACGACAGAGTTCGTATTGTATGATGTGCTCACCGGACTAATGAAATCGGTATGCTAAATGGTGTCAGTTGAAAGACAATGAGTTTTGTCGACATTCTTGATTTTCTATAGATTTAATGCTGAACATGAACCTTCATTCATTTTAAAGCTTGAAGCCTCTGTTTTGGGATGATTCAGTAAGCAAGACACTGAATATCTATTTCTTTTAAAAATGCTGCAAGTTCAAACGTTGCCAAACATATTCAATAAATTTTTGTCGTATTTAAAATTGCCATTTTAATGAGCACAGTTTGTCTGCTACAATAGCTCCCTAACAACGATGTACATTTTGTTTCACTGTTTCAGTGAATAAACCTGTGGAGCAAGTTCGGTCATGTAAAGCCTTATGGTATAACTTATAGTATTAGCATAAGTAGTGTAAAGCAGCATAACAATGAAAGAAAAGCGTATATCAATTTTTAACGTGCCTTTGCAAGGAAACAGTTTAAATATTTAAATCTATTCAGGTTTCAGTTATGAAAGCAATTTTTCACCAGTATGTAGTCTTCAAATATTTCTTGAATACATCTAATTATAAGATATTGAAGTAGTATTAGCTGAAAAATTAAGTTCGATAATTTAAGCTAAAAGGATAAGATAACAATTTTCCAAAAGTAATGAAAAAAATAATTAAATAAAATAATAAAAAAAATAATAAAGTAAATAAATGCTAAATAACATTTGTGGTGCCAAAAATATCTGTACAGGATTATACTGATACATATTTAAAAAATTGTATATTATATTAAACCGAACGAACCAGTCTTTGTTGAAATCAATTTTGGATAAATTTTTAAAAAGTGACAACTATTTTAACTCAAATATAGAAAGTAAATAAATTTACCAACGATACGTAAGTTGCTTGTATAATATTGCTAGATCTGGATTAAGTTAAATGTAAAGAGTGATGTAGATTTTGATAATAATAGTAATTATTATATATTATTATATATAATTAATTATTTATATAAATATGTATATATACAAACTATTTTAAACGAGAAACAGTGTAATCGTAACGTGATACATTGTTAATGCTTCATCAAATCAATGGAAGTTACCTATCAGTTACATATCTCCGAATATTTATGATTATACCAAACAAACAATAATTCATCGAAATGTACGCTACGCTTTTTTTTATATAATGCAACACATGCCTGTAATCTCATAAATATTGAGTTATATTTGTAAGGAACGTTGTCAACGTTAATCTGATGCCTTTCTTTAGAATTTTTCATGACCATAGAGGTTTTCAATGTTGGAAGTTTGGAAAAGAATAGTATAGTAAGAGGTCGGTAGATAGTAAGTTTATTCACGTCAAATGTAGAATTTTTATATAATTTGAATCACGGATAAAAACAAACGATTTTCTTACGTTCTTTGTCAATTCTGATCGAATTTATTTATCCCGTTTAATGAAATATCTGTTCATTTAGAATTATTCTAAAAAGAATTGTTATCCTTTACAACTACTTAGAAAAGTGTTCTCATTGAATAGATATTTCAAAATGTATACAATAAAAACTCCGTGTAAATAAATTCTTTTGGAACGTTTATTAAAATATCGGATTTCTTTGATATAACTTTTAAAGACGAATCTCCCCAGTGTTCTACATTTACAGTTATTATTAACATTTTTAACTGTTTTTGGTTCAATATTTACATTGAACAAGAATAAAGAAAAAAAGTAACAAAATTCCAAACCCATGAGATGTATGGAACATCGAGTTTAAGATTATGGTTTAATTTTGTTTCATTTAGTGGATAAACAGAATGCATACTTATAAAGTCATTTCATAAATATTATTATTTGTAAATACTAATGTTTACTGAATTATATTAGTATTTAGATTTACTTTTATCTCTTAATATACCAACTATCGCATCAAGTTTTAAAAGATTTATGTATGAATCCCTTACGAAATATATGATATTTTGTCTGTAAAAGTTTTAATAGTTCTGGTGAATAGTATTCGTATTATTTTATTGGTTTAGAAATGATTCTATAAAACTATGTTCTATAAATGCTCTGAATGAGTCGATGTACGTAGCAAGTAGAAACACTGAGCAATTGTCAGACACAACACACAAGAAAGCAGTACTCAGTGGTAGTGGTACTTGATGTTAAATAAACATTTTATTATTATTATTACTATTATTATAGTTATTATTATTTCTTTATTTAACAATCTTTCGATCGATACAACTAAAGGTCTAACGAATAGTTTTTGCAATACTAACAGAGAGTACAATCAAATTGCAGTCATCAGTTTTTTTAAAATCTGTTCTTTTTCAGAGTAATAATCGTATTATGGTTTCTTTTGCTTTCATTATTACACTAAGGATAACTTATTTTAATTTTTTACTTTCATCACGATATGAAATATTACTTTTCTTTCCTCTAATTTGAAACTCAGAATTTAAAATTGGAATGTTTATTTCCAATTATGAGAAGAAATTGTAATTCAGTTTCCAAATAATCGATTACTTATATTGCAGAGATCGAAATATAATATAATTTACAATCAACCATTATTACTGTCATATTAAACTTTCTACCAATGGGTTGGTTTTTATTAACTTTTCGATTGTTTCACAAAATAGCTTAGTCATTACGTATAATACAGATAATACAGTATAATAATACATAAGTTGTAATTTACAACCAGGAATGTTATAATACAAATGAAAACAATAATTTGACGGAATAATACACAATTCACCGCGAACAGTTTGCATTTCTATAATTGTATTATATATTTTAATACTAATACGGTACGCACTGTAAAATGTAACGTCAGGATTTGAATTTAACGAGTGTGTCCAATGGACGTTATTATTTAATGATAATTTTTTATTCTTTTTTTAGGTATGGTTTCAAAACCGCAGGGCAAAATGGCGAAAATTCGAGCGTTTGAAAGAAGAGCAGAGAAAGAGAGAAGGTGGCGGTGGAGGTGACTCATTGGACACACCAGGATTAGCACCACCATCGTCCTCATCGGCAGGTCCAAGTCCCACCAATCATGATCCTGAAGGTATGATGTTCGTGTAAATCAAATTAGATTGTAATAATTACATCCGGATCTTTTGCACTTACTCGAATTGCAAAATTTTTCAAATAAATTATCTACTACGTAGATGCCACTTTCCAATATTTTTACACCTTTGGTAGATACACGTTTTAAATGGTTTGAAAATTTACAAAAATGGCAAAACCAAACATTTATTTATGCTTTAAACCAGGTGGTATTCATTTGATATCGTCGAGTTTTCATCGTGAATCACACTTTAATACTCATAAAGATAAAATAAGAACATTGATAATAATAGTATACATTTTGAAGATAAAGTTTTTGCAATTATATTTAAAATCAATTTTATCTGAAATCGGTAAGAATCTCTTTCCATATATGATATTTCTGAAAATCATGTGAAGGTTAACTATTCTTCCTACAGTTTTATGTTTTCAATGAAGGAATTTGTATATTCAATTGTCTGTTTTCCCATTTCATTAATGTTTCATCATTGTATTAATTTCACAAACGGACGAATTAACACATATTAAACTTGTATTTTATTTCTTTTTATCTTTCTATTCTATCTTTTATTTTCTAATAAATTATGATTTCATCTTTCGTTAATGTCTGTGAATTGTTTTCATTCATTTCGATTTAACATGTTTATTATCAACATCATACATGTGCGAAGACCACAATTTTGTGTATCATTTCAAAAAACCAAATTAATTTTACTCTTGCCATTATTTAGATAGATGGCATATCACGATTCAGATAATTTTTAATTTTTCTGTAACGATATCTATTTTCATATTTTACAACAAGATGGATTAATTTCGATTAAATTTTATAACTGTAAGGCTTTGCTAAAATAACTGCTGTTAACGATCATTTTAAAGAAATTAAAGTATCTAGACTTCAGATTTTATGCATTTATGTCGCGAGTCGATAGGTGAAACAGAAAAAATGAAAACAT
This sequence comes from Agapostemon virescens, assembly GCA_028453745.1. Taxonomy (NCBI): domain Eukaryota; kingdom Metazoa; phylum Arthropoda; class Insecta; order Hymenoptera; family Halictidae; genus Agapostemon; species Agapostemon virescens. Next base: position 14,774,722 of record CM052088.1, read on the forward strand.
TAAAAGAATTCTGAGCTACTCTCATTTTTTTACAACATAATAAATCTACTACGAAAGTAAATCTCTATTTATTTTCCTCCAGTTAGTTGAAATAAAGGTACAGAATTCTTAATTTGTAAAAAGATCCTCAGTGAGGTATTTTATCAACCGCAAGACCCAAATGTTGCATAGGACTGATATAATTAACCCCTTGGGTACGGATTTATTTGAGAAAATATTTGCATGTGGAACGGAAATAATTTTTGGTTGCTTGGAGTAGTATGTAAAGGCAGTACATTTTACGTAAGAATGTATTTATTTCTAAAATATTGGTGACATATGTAGTATTATGATGTCTTCAACTAATTAGAATTGCAAAACAAAAATAAATTAATAACAACAAAATAAAACTAAATGAAATAAATTCAAAGTTTAATTTTTGGTTTGACGTCTTAGACACGTCATCCGCTCTTAGGGGAAAAAAGTGAATGACGTGTCTCAGACGTCAAATGTACCCAAGGGGTTAACATGACCAATATTAAGGATTTCGTAGTTTGTGATTGATGGTGAAGTGTATAATTTTAAACATAGGGTAGGATATGCGTTAAGTTAAGAAACTATGAGACGGAAGACGATTTTTATAATAACAATTTTCCGAATAACGGCCAAACCTCGCACTGCCAAAAAATGTTTTAAATTACTTTTAAAATAAATTACCATATCAGCATTTTGTGCCCAAGAAATATTTTTACCTACCATTTTAATGTTGCCTGAATGATGTAGTAATCATTTATCTGTTCCTTTATTACGTCCTTAATGTCAAGAACATATTTTCTTATTAATTCTAAGTAAAACATCATGTTTCTAATATTTTAATTATCTCGCATTGCATGCAAATTGTTATGCTTTTACTAATTTTTTCACAAGCATACTTACTGCTCTCATAAGACAGTACCCTGAAAGCACAATTTCGATATAACACGGTGCAAAAATTGCAACGATCCGCCTATAGTATGACATTCAACAGCGCACTAGACATAGACAACCTTCAATACATCCCCTCACATTTCCATCATTTCCACTTTTCTTTAATTTCGCTTAACCCCTTCCCATACTATTTTCTTTGTAACTAAAGTTATTACAAGGTCTTTATTACCAAGAATGTTACTGAAAAGAAAAAACAATTTATTGCAACGATCCTCCTATAATATGACATTCAGCAACGTACTAGACATAGAAAACCCCAATACAGCTGCTCATATTCCTATCATTTTCACTTCTTCTAATTTTCGTTTAACCCCTGCGCATACTATTTTCTTTGTAACTAAAGTTATTACAGTGTCTTTATGGCCGAAAATGTTACAGAAGAGAGAAAACAATTTATTGCAACGATCCTCCTATAACATGACATTTAACAACGTAATAGACATTCACAACGCCCAATACAACTCCTTATATTTCCATATTTACGGACATTTATTTAACTCTTTGCCATACCATTTTCTTTCTAACTAAAGTTATTATAAGGTATTTGTTGCCGAAAATGTTACAGAAGAGAGAAAACAATTTACATGTTTTGTACTGTTGCATTTACTTCAATGCTTAAATACTATTTATGAAACGATAAAATTTGATTTCGTCTGGAAAGAAGAACATAATATTCATATTTATCAAACTTTGTTTAGAATCTTCAACACAGGTTTGACTAGTTATAATATAGCAAGGGATGAACACAGTTTCGATATGTAACGAATTTACTGGGTTATAAAAGTGTTGACTGTATATTTTTTACAACTGTGGGTGACTGTACTTTTGTTTAACTAGTTATATTTTTCTTTTTATAATAATGCTTGCATCAGGAAACGAAACATACATTCAGTAACAGCGACATTCAAATGGCAAAAGAAAAGTATAATATCCGTAAAACATCGTATTAACCCTTATGTCAAAAGTCGGGTATCAATGTAGCTATTCTCAGTTTGTTTTTCAAGCTTCTTTCTACGTTATGTAACAGTAAACTTATTGTAGATTTTTGTGTACATAGCTAGTCACATATTAACACAGTAACTGTCCAATTAACGACCTCAAAAATTCCATAAAAGCAACTTAATTTATTTAATGAAGCAGCGATAGAAAACTTTAAATGTATGGCATATAGTTATCTATTAATCTTCTTGTATTCTTCAAATATCAACTAAATTGAATGCAACGAATATATTAACGTACAAATTCATTTTTAAACATGGACTAATAATTCTATCATCCATGTATGGGTGACATATCAGTCAAAGTGTTAACATTAGAACTACCGAATTAGTCAAAATGACTGGTTCCTGATTTCTTTGTTTACAATTACTGAAGTTATAAAAACATTTTCATCAGCACGTTTTGAATGAATTTCTTTATTGAAGCAGACATTACGATAAAAATTGTACGAGATCTGAATAGATGCAATTTTGACATTATTACAAAGCAATATACATCGGTCGGATTCTCGGTAGTTTTAGTGTTAAGATACATTTGAAGCATATTCGCCGAAAATGTACGGTGCAACGTCATGGAATCCGTAGTAAATGTAAATTAGTAAATGTCAAAATGACTGGTTCCTGATATTTTCATTTATAATTACTGAAGTTTTAAAATCATTTTCACCAGAAAATTTCGAATGAATTTCTTCACTGAAGCAGACATTACCATAAATATTGTACAAGATTTGAATGGATGCAATTTTGACATTATTACAAAGCAATGTACATTGATCAGATTTATTACTCGGTAATTCTAGTGTTAACCCTTTGCACTCGAAGCTGTTTTAACTAGAAAACCAGAGCATTTCTTCTGACTTAGGATATTTTAATTTTACATGAATTATTTCACCTTATGTATGTGGTACTTTTTACTGCTATTCGTCCTTACAACACTTAAATTTTTATCAATTTCTTAAATATAAAGATAGCGATGTTCAAATCATTTTAAATAATAGTGTGTCAATTTTTCGTGGCGCCTCACAGTCGCCATTCGAGTGCAAAGGGTTAATATACATTTGAAGTATATTCGCCGAAAATGTACACGGTGCAATATCATGGACACCGTAGTAAATGTTGGTCACCGACATAAGGGTTACATAACAGTAATTGAAAATTGACTAAAAAAGAAAATATGAAAAATATTACATGGTTTGCGTATAGCATTCTTTCGTTGGCAGTGGGAGGATTAATGTATAATCAGAAAATACGACGAGTGAAAGAGTGGAGGGGTCGCATTGACGCCAGCCTGCTTTCTTGTCCAAAAAAGGTACAACGAACAGCAACGCCCCCGACGCGGAGGATGCTGGTCCAGATGGAGCTGGAGGATCGAGAAGCCCCAGCACGACTTCCGCCTCGGTCAGTCCGCGGCCCCAGCAGAGTCAGCCGTCCTTGGGTGGCGTCTCGACGCCACCACCAACCCCCATAAGGGCGCCACCGCCACCACCTAGCACCGTGGGGGGCCTTGGCCCACCCGCCGAGAAGTGAGCTTTTAGCTTCGTTTGTATTTACGTCTTTAGGAAATATCTTCCTTCCCCTTTGGCCCCCTCCTGCTCCTTACACCCCCCCTCCGACTGCACCGTTGACGGCCATCTAAAGTCACTCGCGATTCCACGGTGCAAGCACCGCTGAACACGTCGGCCGGATGCTTGATACGCGCCATTAAACCACTCCTCGTAGCTTCCTCCGGTTCCCGACCCTCTTTCACCATCACCCTACACCCTCCCCTCTACCTCTCCTCATCTTCCTCCCCCGCCGACCCAGTCGCCACCCACTGCCACCCGCAACCCCCCTGCAGCGTTTCCACTCGTCCCGACATAGTCGCTTCCACTCGTATAATCGCGATAATCGTCGCCTCGTTAAATCGCTATCGGACCCCCCTCGCCTACAAACTCGGATTCCGCGAGATCCTACATTTCAAATGCCCGCCCTCGCGATTTAAGGATGACCGTTTGCTTTTATAACCGGGGCTACGGATGAACTCGTCGCTTAACGGCTCGGATGGGTCACCGGTCGAGGAAGGTCATCCGATGGTGTTAACCAGTTTGAGTCCCAAGGGGTATTGAAAAAACACTGTCGAAAAATCTCGAACGACGTGACCGCGATTTCTCTAACTGACACGGAAAAATATTCAGATGCGAAAATCTGATTTTTATGAAACTTATGGGAGCTTATAGTTCTTTGAAAAATATTTGACACGTGTTTTCTTTTTATCGGCAACCATCAACTTTGAAGAGGTGAAAGCAGCCCTCAAAGTTGGGGTATTTTTAAGATATCTCGGAAACCAGAGGTCGAAAAATTTGAATTTTTTTTTTAATTGTGTGTTTTTCAATGGGAAATGTAATCGCGTAAGAAAATTGTAACAAAAGCTTTTTGTTTAAACAATAAAGCTGTAAGTTCCCATAAGTTTCATCAAAATCGGATTTTCGCATCTGAATATGTTCCTTTGTGAGTACGAAAAGACCCAAACGGCGCGATAGCACTTGTCTTAATCCATTGCGAAGAAGCCCAAGCCACGCGATAGCGCTTCTTTTATTTTGCGTCGACAAATCCCAATAGATTTTAAATGCATATATAATCTACAAGGAAAGAGTTGACGGTAAAGTAACGAATCGGTTAGATTTTATTTCGAATATTAGTTTTGAAATTGACTATAAGTGGATGAAAGAAAAGAAAGCACGTGGTCATATAAAGGAAGAAACATTTGATTCAGTAAAGTTGCCGCAACGTAACTTGCGACGATGCGTTGTCTGTAGCACCATAAATTAACTAAAAAGATCACAGTTAATTTGTGTGCAATGTAAAAAGGGAATTCATCCAATATGTTTTGATAAACACCGATGTTACAAATTATAAGAGTTATACTCCCTTCAAATTGTTTGTTCATAACACAAAAAGTATTTTTAATTTGTAATTCGTTATTTTATTAAATACATCGGTATTATTATATATACGCACTATAAGTTTATAAATATTTCAAGTTTTGTACAACAAAAATAATTGAGAAGATAACAATGAAATACAAAATGTTTTATTTGTATTATTTACATTAACAAAAGTCGATGACTGCACTGTCAGTTGTCCACAGCGCTCGAAATATACTGGGATTTTTCGACACAAAATCTGAAGATCGCGATCGCGTTGCTTGGGGCTCAAACGGTTAAGGTGCTTCCTAAATTTGATCGATCCCTGCAAGATTCTTGATTCCGAATTCTTTTGCCAGCTCTTCTTTAATTTTCTTTATCCACCCTTGGTTATTGGATACAATTAACATATCATCCACGTATACGATAATATACAATCTATAATTTTCCTGCTTTCCGTGGTCGAATGGATTCATTTTAGAACGAATTCCGAATTGAAAAATAGTGTCCGCTTCTACCAGGTCTGTAAATATGAAACAGAAATCTGCTCATACATGGAGCCAGCTGTAAACGTATTAGGTTGGTGCATATGCAATGTCGGATTTGCTTTACATGCGAACGTTTATCTCCCTGTTTTCGTTATGCTTTTGTTGTTGGCATAACCTCTTTTATAGTCGTAGTACTGTCCATTGCCAGAGTCACATTTCAACAAAGAAGATTTTCTCCAATGTGATCCATTTTGTTATTTGTTTTGAATCTCGTAAGGATATGAATACAAACTTGGCAATAATACTGCAAAAGCTGCATGCAGTATAAACCAGGCGTTTGGGGAGAATACTGTTAACGATCGAAAAGTGCAGCGTTGTTTTGAAAAATTTTGATCTAGTAATTTTTCCCTACAAAATGAACCGCGCGGAAGACCTTAAACGTCTGTGAAAAATGATGCGAAGAGCATCAGAAAGCATCGATGGGAAGGACTCTAACTGTATCTACAAGGGAACTTGATACCAGAATGAAAATTAACCATACAACGATATTGCGACACCTTTCTGAAATTGACAAGGTGAAAAAAAATTGATAAATGGGTGTTACGTCGTAACAACATTATATATAAGCGCATACAAATATTTTGACAAAGTACAAGTTGAGCACCCGGTATATTCCTACAAGCCAGCGCATTGGAAATCCCCAGAAATAAACCACCCCTACGTCCAACATCTTGCGACCAGGCGCACAGGCCAAACCGAACGTTTACCTGCGATCGCGACGCTTGACCAAGCCACCATCCACTCTGATTGGTGCGCTTACATGAACCATTTTCTGTATAAATACTGCACACTTTTCACAGTTTAGTTAATTCACATTTCAAATGTCACTGAAACAACTTCAACTCAACTAAACCGCTCGTTTCTAAATCCGTATTATTTTCGTAAGAAAACCAGTACGTCGGAATTATGAAACTCAGTTCTGCGTACTAACAAGTCGTGTGTCTTTATAATATTATTTGCACCACCCCTAAATATCGAGCCTTGTTAAGTTAAGCGCTCGAACTTCAAGGATAAATATAAAACGTTCTTACAAAACGATTTACTTTTACGAACAGCAATATACTTTCTTGTAAAAGGATAAAACGTCTTTCACAAGGTTTATGACACAGATACAACTGTGGGATCTAGTCCTCCTAGACAAAGAAGACGTTAGGGAATTAGGAAAAATCCGGAGAGTTCCGTGGGTCGGTGCGGTAATCGATCGGCTACAACCAGAAAGTCTCGGATTCGATTCCGGGTCCGGTTCCTTAGATTTTCCTCCAGATCCTACATAAGGAAAAGTCCATTTTTGAGATGAGGACGTGTGAGCCGTGACCTGTCATAAATCAAAAACTCCGAAGGGTTATCCCAAACCGAGCGAGCAAATGTTGATCTGGAGGAACCCTCGCGACGGCGTTGAAAGTCACGGAGACTTCACGATCATCTAGATAGTTACCCTCATCCTCTTTAAGAATAGACACGCTTAGGGCGCAATGGAAGGGTGCGAGTAAGCCACGAAGAATGCGGTGATTGGGAAAATGCAACAAACGGAAAAATCCAATCGGTGCATTTCTTTTGTATGGAAGTGAAAATATTCTACACACTGAAAAAAGATAAGAAACGTCTTCAGGTCGTGAAGGCGGCTAAGGTGCGCAACAAACATTTCGCGACCAATCGGTTAACATCGAGCAGTATTAAGTCAATCGGAAAGTTCTGTCCATCTAGCGTCGAGTAGCCGTAGCTCGAACTGTGAGTAACTATAACCTCTAAAGTAAGGCTAACTTTTTAGTTTGAACATCTGTTAATAAAACTCAGTACACAACAATTTACGCTTGCATCAATAACTTCGTTTTTTTCTACATTGAAGATGTCGGAATTTGAGCCGAATAAGGTTCATTTGCGCGAAGTGTTAGTCTTTTGTTTCAATTGGAAGAAAACGGCAGCTGAAGCTCATCGAATGATTGTAGACGTTTATGGCGATAATGCTGTTTCCGATAAAACATGTAGAGAGTGGTTTCGACGTTTTAAAAATGGTGATTTTTCTTTGGAGGACAAAGAGCGTTCTGGACGGCCACGAGTATTCGAAGACGAAGAATTGCAGACGTTGGTGGATGAAGATCCATGTCAAACGCAAAAACAAATTGCAGAAGCGTTAAATTGTGCTCAATCTGTCATTTCCGACCGTTTAAAAGCCTTAGGGAAGGTCTACAAGAAAGGAAAGTGGGTCCCATATGAACTGAAGCCAAGAGACATTGAAAGGCGGAAAACCATCTGCGAAATTTTGCTTGCTAGGCAACAAAGAAAGGGGTTTCTCCATCGTCTCATCACTGGGGATGAAAAATGGATTTATTTTGACAGTCTCCGCTGTTTTTCATCTTAAATTGGGCATTTATTGCGAAAGAACGGTACCTCATGTTTTATTCCAAGTATTGTCCATCGTAGGCCACTACTTTCCCCCATTTTTTCCGACAGCGTCCGAATACAACGTCGGAAGAACCCTTCATCTTTTGACGCTATCCATGAATCGACCTAATTTTTGATATCATCATATGATGCGAAGTGTTGTTCAGACAAGCCATGCTTTATCGATCTAAACAAGTAGTAATCAGAAGGAAAAATGTCTGGTGAATACGGCGGGTGGGGTAAAACTTCCCAATTAACACTTTGACTGCCACGTCACCCATATATGGGCGACAGAATTGTTTGTCCATGTTTAAAAATAAATTTGTTCGTTAATATATTCGTTTCTACGTATTACTCAATTTAGTTGATATGTGGAGAATATAAAAAAGTTCAAGAATAACTTTGTGTCATACGTTCTAGATTTTTAATCGTTGCTTCATTGTATAAATTACTTTGATTTTGTGGAATATATGAGGTTGTTCGTTCGGCAGTTAAAGTGTTAAGTCTTTCCAAGTAGGTTTTGACCGATGTCTGGTAAACAGTATTTCACATGTGGACAATAGGCGTTCAATGTTTCTCGGCGTCAGTTCACATGGAACTCAATTTTCTTGCTTTTGAATCATTCCCAATAATTTTAAACGATGTGAAATCGCTTGTTAAATCGCTGATAATGCAAGTACAAGTTCTTGTTGCGTTTGGCACGAATCTTCATTCAATAATGCTTCCAATTCCGAATTTTCTTACACTTTCGGTCTTCCACTACGTTCTTTGGCGACTAGGAAATGACGACGTTTCCCCTACGGAAGGTTCGTTAGGATAGCTCGCGGACAAACACGGCCTGATGTTGATGACCATGCCGTCTATGTTGTCACAGTTTACGTGCTTGAAGGTTGCGACGCTGGAAGTGTACGTGTTTGCCAACTACAAGCCGTCAAGCACTTTCCAGAGTCCTAGCCAGAAATAATTTGTTTCGGCTAAACTACGGTGCTCGCAATAAAGCAATCGGCTTATGTCTCGAAGGATAAGTACGAAGGACTGAAGCTAGTCCTTTTTTAGCCAGAAGATTTTAAAAAGCCCCCTGTTTTTAGAACGTTGCGGATAAAGTGATACCAAATATCAATGTGCTTAATTCTTAGAAGAACGGTCAGTTTTTCTACAGTGGCGCACGAAAGTATTCGGACACGCTTCAAACCTAAATAACTTTATCAAGATTGAACCAAACGTCTTAACTTTTCTTGAGCAATTAGTTGCATTGATTTAATAAATGATATACAAAATAAATTTTGTAAATATTGGAACTGATGTAAATTTACATGACCAATAAAAAAGGAACTTTTTAAATATTTTTTGTTTGAGCCACGCACAAAAAATTTTAAAGACGCATCTGGTAGATCTATGATAGTTATACGCATGCAGAAAAATTCATTAAAATCGATCGATGTACACACGAGCTACGTGCCATCGAAAATGATGAAAATCGCAATTTTTCACGATTCTTGATCAGTTTCTGGCGCTACATGTCACGCCGAATTCCACCTGCCACGTGGACCTGTTAGAATATGTTAGCAATAAGACGGCCATTTTGAAAATTTATAGATTAAAAAAAATATATTTTTGTACTCTAATATAGATATTAAAAAATTCCAAAGTTTCAAAAATGTACCATCATTTCTTTCTGTCGAAAAAAATTCCGCAAAATCTTGCAAATTTCTGGCTTTCAATTGTATTTCCCCCCTTAAACTACAGAAATTCTTACATCTTTCTACGCGTGCCATTTTTCCCCGTGTCAATTGATTTCGGTGAGATTTTCAGCATGTGTATAATTAACACAGTTCTGAAAAACGCATATTTTAAATTTTCATTAAAAATAAAAATGTTTTAAAAAATGTCTTTTCTACTTTCCCACGTAATTTCTACCAATTAGAATTACTTCAAAATTATTTTTGCATATCATTTAGTAAATCAATGCTGCTAGTTACTCCAGAAAAATCAAGTCGTTTGGTTCAATTTTGAAAAAGTTATTTAGGTTTGAAGAGTGTCCGAATACTTTCGTGCGCTACTGTATTAATAGCTGTGTTCCTAAAGTGTTATTATTATATTGTGATTCCTGTCCGCTTTTGATAACTCGGTCTTTTTTTAATTTATTGCAAGATATAGTTTCAGTCTCAGTTAATGATAGGTTAACGGTTCAATGTTTACATATTCTCTAATCAACAACCACATATCCTTTGATATCTTTTTCTCGTTTCCTATAAGTAAGACTGTAATCAATAGTTCCTTTCCAATATCTCTGAACTCTTTTGGCGGCTACCCAATGCGAATTCTAGCTACAGTCATTAAATTAACCTAGCACACCAACTGCATGAACAATATCAAGTCTAGTCGCTGTCATTAAATATGTTAGACCACCAATTAACTAACGATAAGACGTCTCCTTATTGTCGGAAACCGTGTTGTTTTTACGAAGGATCATATCTTTATTCTTTGGAACGTTCACACGATTGCAATCTTCCATATCATAGCATTTGAGTAAATCCAGAGTTAATTTCTTCTGTCATAGAAATTTTCTTGAGATCTTAATGAATTTTAATTTCTAAACAATATTTTGCACTACCCAGATCTTTAACATTAATTTCAGTTCGTAACTTGTCCTTAACTTCTTGAATTTATTGGCAGTTAACATATAATCATTGACGTAAATAATCACGAATAATAATTAATTTTTACGTTCACTGTGATATACATATGGATCAGCACCTATTGTTAGAATTCATATTTTGGTCGATTGTTTTGTATCTCCCGGTTGAGTGTTTCATACCACCGTCTACCAGCCTGTCGTAAACCATAAATAGCTTTCTTCAATTTACAAATTCCATTGCTATTATTAAATTCCTCTCAACGCTTTTGATATTTGTATCTTCACCTTCATAACAAATCAATTTTTCTAAATATTTTTAAAGACAATTCGGTTTGTGCATGTAACCTTCTTTATATAGATTTTCATTTAACCAGTTATGTGTGTTTGACGACTATATCCGTCATGAAGTTGTGGCAGAATTTTGTGTCATGACGATTATATCCGTCATGCGTAAAATTTTGTTACAATTTGATATTTAAATCGTAATTCTGGCGAAAACTAAATTATATTCGTAAATTTTAATATGTTTAAAATGTTTAGAGGTCAAGACGGAATGAAACAAACAAATGAAAATTATAAATAATTTGACTTAGATTCATGCATTTCTGTACGCTCTGGCTAGAACTCTTGATTTTCGCGACACACAGCGACTACAGCGGCTACAGCAAATAATAATTGAATTGATTGCACCCTCGCAATAGGAGCAAATGTATACATAAATTCTACTCCCTGGGCGCTGTGCAAATTTTTTTGCCAGCACTCGAGCTTTTAGTTTATTCAAAAAATCATCGTTAAATTTATTTCTTAGAATTGTCCTACATAAAATTACTAACTTGTTCACTGGTCTTTGTACAATATCAAAAATTTCGTCTTTTATTCGCTTTCTTCTTTCTGGTTTTATCGCTTGTTTCCATTCCAAGTACTAATTTTCATTCAATGCATTCTTCACAGCACATCTCGGCCATATCAGCACATTGCGACATCAAAACTTTATGTTCTTGGTTTACATTCATTTTCTCGGGAGCCTCATTCGTTTCCTTCGTTTCATTTCTATTTCTATTATTAACCCCATGTTGTTGGTTTGCAAGATCTTCATTCGATAGGTATCTAAATAATTTTATTGGACGTCCTCCTCTTCCTGTACGAACCATGCACTCTTCCAGGTGCTTTGTATTGAAATATCATTGATTTTTCATTTCGAGATATTTCATTAGAATTGATTTAACCTATACATACTCAATTAGAATTTTTTAAATTTGTCTGACTATTTCTTTCACGAATTACACCAACGTCAACATCATCTTATCGTCTTTCTACGGTCATTATATCTCTGCTTGAATCCATCTTCTATCACTTTGATGTCCTTAGAAGCAACAACTTTTTTCTCATTA
>CM052088.1:14791547-14813425 GCA_028453745.1 Agapostemon virescens
GGTTCATTTCCTTTCGTGCGTATCTTTGGTACTATCAATCGTACGTGCAAGACTTCAATTTTTACTAGCTTCTTAAATACAAATATTGTAATGTAAAAATTGTTTTGAATAATATTTTGCCAACCTCTAATGTCCCCTCAGAGGAGCTATTGAAGTGCTAAGGGTTAACCATGTACAATAGAGTTATTTTACTTTAAAAAAATATTTCGATATTAGAATTAAAATTGCTTGGAGTGTCAAGGGTTAAAAAGGCAACACAAAATGATTTTGCTTCATGATAATGCACCATCGCATACAGCAAAACCGGTCAAACAAGCGATTGAGGCGTTTAGTTGAGAAGTACTGTCGCATGAGGCTTACTCACCAAACTTGGCTCCATCCGATTAATACTTATTTGCATCGATGGGACATGCACTTGCTGAGCAGCGCTTCACATCTTACGAAAATGTACGAAAATGGCTCGATGTCTGGTTTGCCTCGAAAGAAGCAGCTTTTTTGGCGTGGCATCTATAAATTGTCAGAGAGACGGGAAAGATGTATAGTTACTGATAGGCAATACTTCGAATAAAATATTTGATATCATTTTCATACAACGAATGTTAATTTTCTATACAAAAATTCCGGTTTCACATTTACATATCTAATAATACGAGGATAATTGCAAAATCGGGCTGCTTGAAAAACTGTGTTAGAAAATGTTGCTTTCCAGAAGGCCTGTCTCAATTTTCACGTAGTACTATCTACCGTGATGCTCGAAAACCGTGCTATAAGAGGATTCACTGTACCACGACGATTCTTGCCAGAATGAACGTTGATAGCAAACACGTCAATCTCGCCAATCAAATCCTCTTTTCACCGTTCCTCTCCAGTGCGAAAGCTCAAGTTAGAAACGCATCGAATCCCCTCCCTACGCAACCATACCGAGCCTACGCGAATAACAAAAACCGCAGGTTAAGACGCGGAATCCCCTGATTTCTTTCTGCAAGACAGTATTGAGTCGGTCGTTCCTCATAATCCCAGACAGTGCTCGACTGGAATCGACTGGGGGAAGGTAAGAACAATGTCGAAAAGGTAGACACACGGGATATACCTACTTGGCGGCGAGTGACTCGAGTCAAGATGGTGGAGCAGGGCGAAGAACACGGCGAGAGCGTAGGGGGTAGAAAAGTGTAAGAGAGAGAGAGAGAGAGAGAGAGAGAGAGAGAGAGAGAGAGAGAGAGAGACTGAGTAGCGAAGGGGGTGGGGGTTGAGAGGCGAAACGGTACTAAGATACTCCTTCGCCGTCTCCGCAGTTGTAATTTATTTAAAACCGCTCGCCGTAAATATATCCTCATCATTTATTCAGGGGCTCGGCAGTTTCTCGACTGCGGGGGTGTACGCTTTTGCGTTTCTCCTTACCGTACCAACCAACCTAGGAGTCTTCGCTCCGTGCAGTCGATTCAAGGAACAGGGGCGGATCTGGGGTTACTCGGCTGGAAGGGGCTCGTCTTTCTTTTACCTTGCGTCTTTCTTGTTTTATGGTAACGTTCTTAGCATGGGATTTAAATTACACGCCAGAGAACGTAATCTTGAGTGGAATTGGTTTCCGCCCGGCCCCGGTAACGATCCGTTTCCCTAACTACGCGTCCATCCTTGATGCTCTTCGAATTTTAATAGCGTGCATACAGGTTTATGCGACACGCGGCTCCACTGCAATACCGCGCTGCTTGATTTTCACGGTTATAGTCTTGGAACGCGATTTCAAGGCTCGTCGGCTGCTGCGCCGCTTTCTTTGCTTCGACGTCTCCCAACGCATCGAACACCGAAGTAGAAAGACCAGGCTGAGCCAGGGGGATACATATTTTTGTTCTTGGTTACTTCGCAAAGTGTATCGGATTCGTTCAATTTAAAGAATATTTAAATATAGATAATTCTTTTTATTAGGGTCCGCAAATTACACGCAATTCACGGAGCATGAAAAGTAATAGAGAACGTGTCTAGGCCAGGTGCGTTGCACTTAACCAACTTCGTTTAGAATCAAATTTTCACGCAACCTTTTGACCTAACTGCGTTATTAGAATGCGTTAAGAAAGGACCTAACAAACTATTTATAGTTATCCATAAAATGTATGCGTTTATACGTTGCCTGCTGTGATACCCACGTACATGCACCGCGCCTCGCACGAATAATCGTATTTAATATAAAAGACAATTCCTTCTTTAACCTTTAAGTCAGCGGGTGAAATTTGTTATCGTGGAGTGATCGGTGGGGTGTTTAGAAACACAGAGAAAAATTGACATTTATAGATGGATGAGATGAGAAATTTTTATCCCGTGTATCTTAACCCTTAGCACTCCAATGGCTCCTCTGAGACGACACTGAAAATTGTCAGACCATTTCGAGCGTTTATTCCGTTCGAATTACCACTGGTTCAAGGCAATAACACTCTAATTTAGGACAATAGGTTAACGTATTTTGCATTCTGTTGCGGCCTGTAATGGATTTTTCAATCCGTCAGACTTTGGCCTTTTGCACGTGGTGGGCCGACTACTTTTAATATTAGGTAAATCGGAAAGTTCCGTCCGTTTTTTTACAAAAAGTAAAGCTTTATTCATGAAAGAAAATGAAAAAGTACGTTAATCAAAATATTGTCCATCGTTAGTGATGACTTTTTCCCATCTTTCGGGCAGCAAGCGAATTCCGCGTCGAAAGAATGATTCATCTTTGGAGGTTATCAAGGCGGAGATCCATTTTTCGAGATCTTCGTACGAATTAAATCGTTCTTCAGCAAGTGCGTGTGCCATCAACCGAAACAAGTGGTAGTCAGATGGGGCACAGTCTAGTGAATAAGCCGCATGTGGTAGCACTTCCCAGCGAAGTGTTTCTATCGTTTCCTTGACAATTTTTGAGACGTGAGGCCGAGCATTGTCATGCAGCAAAATTACCTTACGCTGTCTCATTTCATATTGTGGTCGTTTTTCGTGCAATGTTCGACTCAAACGGATAATTTGTTGTCGGTAGAGATCTCCTGTGACTGTTTGACCAGTTTTTAGCAGTTCATAGTATACCACACCTTTCTGATCCCACCAAATGCAGAGTAAAACCTTTTTTCCGTGGATATTCCGCTTTGGCGTCGATGTTGAGGGTTGGCCAGGATCACAAATGGTTTTTCGACGTTTAGGATTGTCAAAATAAATCCATTTTTCATCCCCAGTGATGAGACGATGGAGAAACCCCTTTCTTTGTTGCCTAGCAAGCAAAATTTCGCAGATGGTTTTCCGCCTTTCAATGTCTCTTGGCTTGAGTTCATATGGGACCCACTTTCCTTCCTTGTAGACCTTTCCTAAGGCTTTTAAACGGTCGGAAATGACAGATTGAGCACAATTTAACGCTTCTGCAATTTGTTTTTGCGTTTGACATGGATCTTCATCCACCAACGTCTGCAATTCTTCGTCTTCGAATACTCGTGGCCGTCTAGAACGTTCTTTGTCCTCCAAAGAAAAATCACCATTTTTAAAACGTCGAAACCACTCTCTACATGTTTTATCGGAAACAGCATTATCGCCATAAACGTCTACAATCATTCGATGAGCTTCAGCTGCCGTTTTCTTCCAATTGAAACAAAAGACTAACACTTCGCGCAAATGACGCTTATTCGGCTCAAATTCCGACATCTTCAATGTAGAAAAAAACGAAGTTATTGATGCAAGCGTAAATTGTTGTGTACTGAGTTTTATTAAAAGATGTTCAAATTAAAAAGTTAGCCTTACTTTAGAGGTTATAGTTACCCACAGTTCGAGCTACGGCTACTCGACGCTATATGGACAGAACTTTCCGATTGACCTAATAATTTGACTACCTTCTCGAAGGACCATCTTCCCTTTATAGGGAGGACTATATATACTAATGTTCACGAGAATAGAAGTACTGGCTGAGGCTATCGTGATGTACAAAATACGATGTCTAATACGAAACGTGACAAGATGAAAATTCTATAATTTTTGTGTGTGTTCAGACAGTCGCGAGTTCGCCCTGATAAAGGCTTGTCCCTACTCTTTCCGTTGATCATCTCTTCTCTCAGAAGGAGTGGGTGGACCAACGAAAATATAGGAATATGCATTGAGCCCTACGGTTCGCTGGGGGACTGTACAAGTGAAGACAATCGAGGACAGGTAGAGGGGATGCTTGGGGCATTTCCAGGGGTGACCAAATTTGCGGACCCAGGAAGTGCACCCACATCTGCCAACAATTTGTGCTAACACGGGAACATATTCAGATTTGAAAATCCGATTTTTATGAAACTTATGGGAACTTATAGTTTTTTAAATAATATTTGACACGTGTTTCTTTTATCGGCAACCATCCATTTTGAAGGTGTGAAAACAGCCCTCTAATTTGGGGGTCAAAACCATATTGTTTGAAATATCTCGGAAACCAGAGGTCGAAAAAATGTGAACTATCAGGGACAGATAGTGGGGATGCTTGGAGCATTTCCAGGGTTGACCAAATTTGCCGACCCAGGAAGTGCGCCCACATCTGCCAACAATTTACGTTAATAACTGGTAGAAAAACCCGATCGCCTCGAAAAGCGTAGTACATGTGGTTACTTATTCATCCTTCGACGTTTTATGGTCTAAGGGTTGCCTCGAGTCGAAGAAGGCGCAGTCCTTGTACTTTAGATCGGCCGGCAATGGTTGCCAGGTGTGGCGGTGACAGGCCCACACCGTAGCTTTAACGATCTAAAGTAAAAGAACCAATGTCCAGGGTAACAATAGCGACCTCCTGCCATAAAACTTCGCCCAGCGCTTATCCTTCCACATTCGCAAACATACATCTATTGTTGGTAAGGGTTTAAAGTTTCAGAAACTTCTAAAGTTCTAAAAGTTCAAAGTTCAAAACAATCTATAGATATGTATTAATTGAAAGTTCCAAAATGCTCTATAGATGTGTCCTAGATCGTGGTTCAAAATGTTATATAGATATGTACATGTTCGCGGTTTAAAATGTTCTATCGTGCGTACTAGTCCGAAGTTCAGAAAGTTCTGTAAATGTTTACTAGTTGAAAGTTCTAAATATTCTGTAGTGCGTACATGTTCAAAGTTCTAAATGTTCGGTAGGTGTGTACAAGTTTGTGGTTTTAAATGTTCTGTCGTGCGTACACATTCAAAGTTCTAAATCATTATTGATTTTATACATTTACATAATTACAATATTACAAATCGTTATTATTCGTTGACTCTATATCGAGATAATTATAATTTAAGAAAATTTCAGTTTAAATTTTGCGAAATCGAAATTACGTGAGTGTAAAGAGAGTTCAGAAATTCCCTCGAAGGCTGGTAATAAAGCGGATGAAGGAGTTCCGATGCCATTGAATTTTAAACAAAGATTTTAATGGATTCTTGTTACGCGAAAGTGGCTGCTTCTACGAGGTTATGTGCTACTTACCGATGTCGTTAAAAACAGTAAAACGATTATTGAATGTGCTATGGTCGGTTGAACTAGCGTAATGATACAAGTAAAGTCATTCCCGTTTTAAGAAACGCTTTAACTATTTTATCGTCTTCGCAGTCTTCTTGCACGCCATCCACTATCTACGAAAACTTGCGAAAGTTTAGAATTAATGTGTCTCCTTTTTACGGCTTGTTATAACAATAAATCAGATTCTCGCTGCAGTATACATTCTCGTTACTTGCTGATTTAGTAAAATTTAAATAACGCGATTGATAACTTAACGCTAGAACTACCAAATCAGTCATTTTGACTGATCCCTAGTTTTTTCTTTGTAAATATATATATATTTTCGGATGTACTTCTTTAATTATGTACATGTTAAAACAAGAATTGTATGCAGTTTTAATAGATGCAGTCTTGTTACTATCACCAAGCAATGTATATCGTTGTATTTATTGTTGGATAGTTCTAGTGTTAAAAACGAAGAACTTCAATATATTCTTCACTTGCAAAACGGATAACAATACGGTAAAACGAATGCAAATGACAAAGTACAAAATGAAAACGTCGAGCAATGTGTTCAAGAGACGCGTGTACGGTTAAATTTTTTCCTGAAAACCGTTATAGAGTTAATTCAAACGTGAGTAAGTTGTGGAAACCTTCCACAAAGATGCAGTGCATACAAAGTATCAGTCGTCGTTCGACTTTGGTCATAGAACAACGTATTTCACAATGAGTGCCGCATACGCATCACGTTACGAAGCCGTGTTTCTATGTTTGCATCCGAAAGGACCGAAAATGTCGTATGCAGCCGCAGCTAAATACATGAAAAAGTCGAAGATATTTATAAGTAAGTGGGTAAAACGTTATTCCGACGTAAAAAAACGTCGATGACTTGCCAAATGTGGTTCTGTACAAAAAACTATGAAAAAGAGGACAGAATGCTTTTACGGATGTTCGAAAAGAATCCTCGTCTATCATTGCGTGGCGGGCAAGAAATTTTGCGTAAAAAGGGTCTAAATATATCATGTGATACTATAAGAAGACGTTTATTAGCTCATGACGTGAAATTTCGAAGCACAGTGAAGAAACCTCACTGTCCGAAAAACACGTCGAAAAAAGGCTCGCTTGGGCGAAAGAAAATTTAGACCGCGATTGAGACAACGTAATTTTTTCGGATGAAGCTTCTTTTTGGGCACGTTCTTCCATCGGTCATAGCTGGTCCACCCAGATCAACAGACTCATCCAGCGAACTGTTAAACACCCGGTAAATGTGCACGTCTGGGGCTGTTTCTCAACACAGGGATTTGGCAATTTGCACATTTTCACAGACAATTTAAATGCTGCCAGAATGGTCAAAATATTCAAGAAGGCTTTATTAGCATCTGCCTAAAGATGGTTTATAATGAAAAATGAAGATTGGTTGTTGCAAGAGAATAATGACCCAAAACATCGGAGTCAACTTTGTACTGCATGGAAACAAGAAAATGACATTGACGTATTGGATTGGTCGGCGCAGTCGCCAGATGCAAATCCCATTGAAAATGTTTGGGCACTCATGAAGTTCAAGCTCTGGGGGAGACAGATATGAAATGTTAAGCAATTATCTCGACAGATTCGACTCATATGGAGGTCTTTGACCACAGATTATAGTACAAAATTAGTAGAAAGTATGCATCGGAGATGTCAAGCAATTATAAATAATGGAGGCGACTGGACAACTTATTGGTAATACAGCATCGTGATTTATATCTCGCAGTATATGTGTATTCTTTTTCAATGCCCTATCCCAAACAGTTTTCGGATTTCGCCGTACACGCTCTTATCAAACACACTACAAATGTAAAAAGACGACAGTCTACAAAATTTAAAAGACTAAGAATAAAATGAAAAAGAAGATGCAAATGTAAAGAAACTAGCTGCGAGAGTCGCAATAACCGCATAAATATACTAGTGCTCATCGATGGGTTTAAACATCTTCACCAATGAACCCTTATAAAAATATTTGCAAATCCCGATTGGTTGTTAATTTAACGCCCAACCCGCACTTGTGGGGTGAGAATAATTATGAAAAGTCTTCAAGACGGTACATATCAGCTACCGGCCCGAGGGTAGTCGTGCGTTCGCTGATACCTTGCGGTTCACATCTGATTTATGGTACGTCAATTGCTATAGAACGAAAATGTCATAGTTATAAAGGCACGCGTGTCTACAAGGGGCAACCCTTAATAAACCGGCGTCCCCAGGTCTGAGTAAAATATTACTTAAAACATCTGGCATTTCAGATGCACAATTCCTAAAAAATGGCAGAATTCGCCATACCACAAACCTTTTTATTCATTTTCTAAAGATAATGCTTGCGTCTTAACACTTGGTACGAGAAACCCTTGTAGGATCAAAATTTCTACCACCAAATACAATATAGAGAGGCCTTAGTCAATAACATATTTTAGAAGGTTTTAAAAATTAATCCTAAGAAAGGACAAGACCCACTCTCAGTTACTTGCGTTTTCTTTTGAACCTATAAATTAGACTTAACCCCTTGCCCTACAACAACGAGTCAGACTCGTGATCAAGATTTCGAACAGAATCTTCTAAACATGTATTTTTTTAATTTTCTTTAAACAGAAATAACATTCTATTTAATTGTTAATTGTCGTAATTCTTTTTGTCGTTCTGCGGAGGACAAAGAGAATCTAGTTACTGTTATTATAATGTTAAAAAATTGAAGGTCAAAGGGTTAAGGGCACAGGCCCTTGGCTGTATCTGTGGGCCTATGCTTCGTGGAATATTATTCAAAGGATGTCAGCTAGGACCTCCCAGCCGTACTCGACTCATGAAATAATAAATTACTTTAATAGACACTAAAAAGGCTCTCAAAAATGATAGCATAGACCCAAACCGAAATTCGAGCCAGCTATGAAACAAAGTATATGTTAAAATTCTTATTCCTCATTTTTTCTTTGAATATAAATACAAAATTGATCAAAGTGATCGTAATTAATTAATATTGCTTAACTATAATGCTGCTTTAACAAATTTTTGTAATTGCAATGACTGTCGTTTCTAGCAACATATATAATCTCATAATTTCTTTCGAGATTATTTTTTAATGAACAACTAATTATTTTAACATACTAAATACTAATTGGAAAAATGTGGTGTCACGTGTACAATGTTACATTACTAGTTCTTAAAAGAGGACCGAAGTTTCACTCCACCGTGACCTTGGAATAGTTACAGTGCCGAAACAATCTGGGTCAAAGACAACCTAATATACAGATGGCAAGTTAACATGTCATTGAGTAACTTTCGTGTTTAATAATTTTCTACAAAACTACACAAGAATATTGAAAATTGATAGAGGTAACTGATACACGCCGATTTTGATAAAATTGTGCATAAGTATATATTAGTCTTACATTTAACCTTACTTTGTATGTCGAATTATTTCAAATATTCTGGCAATTAATTCATGACGATATTTTCTTTCAAGGTTTTCAATCTAACGATGTTAAAAATATCCAGTTCTATTTAACGATATGACAGCAGCCTTGATTTTTTGTTGAAAATTGATTCCTTTTTTAATTTAGCACTAGAACTACCGAATAATAAATCTGACCAATATATATATTGCTTTGTAACAATGTCAAAACTGCATCCATTCAGATCTTGTACAATATTTACTGTAATGTCTTCTTCAATGAAGAAATTTATTCCAAACTTTCTGATGAAAATGTTTTTATGACTTCAGTAATTGTAAATGAAAAAATCAGGAACCAATCATTTTAACTGATTCGGTAGTTCTAGCGTTAAAAAATTGCAATTTCTTGTCGGTTAAATACCAATTAACTCTCGTAAGAAATACTTTCCGAAGGGGCTGAAAAATCGTGGAAACTAATTTTTGCCACACCCTGTATATATTTGCCGTTCCTGTGTGTGTATAACCTCCTAAAATGACTTGAACGCTGACAACTTGAACGTCTATGTAGCGGAGCATATGCGAGGAGAAGTTGGCGCGACTGAAAGCGTACAGGCTGTGTGGATATCACGGTTAAACGCATAGAGCCGAAGAAATTGAGTGCGTGTATATGAGAGGATGGGTAAGAGTGGAGGTAAACCTGTGCGCACATAAGTAAGACACACGCTAGGCTACGCGGCTAATTGCCGCTAATTATCGCGCTTACCGCAGTTCAGGCATCCCTGTCTACGCCTCT
Organism: Agapostemon virescens; assembly: GCA_028453745.1. Classification (NCBI taxonomy): domain Eukaryota; kingdom Metazoa; phylum Arthropoda; class Insecta; order Hymenoptera; family Halictidae; genus Agapostemon; species Agapostemon virescens. Next base: position 14,801,199 of record CM052088.1, read on the forward strand.
ACCGGCGTCTTCCGCCTCCTTAACCCTTCGGCATCCCCGCACCGAGCCATCTTGTCGCGGTTTCCCGCTCCCAGCCCTCCCCTTCCATCGACGAAAATCTGCTCCTATTCCTGTTTTCCGCGTCTTTCAGACTCTACCACTTCCGCTTCCGTTTCCTCGTCACGGCCTAGATACTATCAGTACTGGTTCTCGTAAGTTTTCTTTTCAGATGGTATACATTATTTAGATACTTTACTTCACTGCTTCGCTACTAACGACGGATACACGCTCTGAAAGGAGTACTCGCGGAGGTATAACCCGGTTTATCATACGATCTACTGCGGATCTTCGTGCATTTATGATGTTTGCGAATTTACGGAATATAGAATGTTGCGTTTACATTAACCCTCTATGGAACGAATTTTCTTCTTAAATATAAAAAAAACTGTATGCAACAGAAAATCAACTATTGCAAACCTATATATGGACCGTTTATTTTGAAAGTGGTGCAAGTCCATTTTCTTCTGTTTCGAGAAAATTAAATGTTAGCAGATCTGACAATTAAAAAATATAGGTTAATTATGTGAAGTCTGAGAATGTTTGTACTAATTTATCAATATGTAATTTGATTATATAAATTTCTTTTAGGCGAATTTAACTAAAATAATATATATTTCCCGGCTGCAAGTGGACTTACACCACTTTTATAATTAGTCCATTGTAAATATCAATTAATTTCAATTTTGAAATAACAAATATCACTTAAAATATATTTCATATTAATCCAATTTTGTTTATAAATAATAACAAGAAATAAAATAGAATTAGTATATTTTATTTTGAACGTTAATTATATTTATATGTTGTTAAACTTAACACAAGATATTGGTATTATTAATTATTTATGCTCTACATGTGGCAGTGTTTTGAAATGTTCATGATGCACAGGAGGCATAGGAGATAATAGCTGCAGCATATTCTTATATCTTTCGTATGTAATAGGCCTGGCATCGTGATACAAAGGCGCCAGGGCGATTTTTTTAAATTTCGGCGGTCTTCCCCGACATGTAGGTGATAAATTTAGAGTCTTAAATTCTGTGTCCTCCATTGATGATTTATATAAAATAGTATACGATGCACTTTTGCAAAATCTCATCTAACATATTTGCAACCAATTTACTTTTTCTCCATTAGTGTTTCTTCTTATCTGTTTTTTTAATTGCGTTTCGTAGATTTTTTGTTGAAATGAAATTCTCTCGTTTCATTTCGTGTAAAATAAATTTATTATGTTGTCTACATTGATTTATAACTTCATAATAATCCTGTGGTGTGTACAGGAAATTCTTTTTTCGTAATGCCATTTTTTCTGTCTATGGAAATTGGACTTACAAATCTTTCATAATCAATGGTTACGTAATTTCTTTTACCGGCCAATTTTAAATTGAACGAAGCATAGGCATTTTTTAAGATATTAAATAGTAACTAGTTATAAACAAAAAGTTTACACTAAATTAAGCATAAATTACGTTATATCTCATTTTTTTAAAAAAAGGACTTACACCACTTTCAAAAAGACACAACTTTTTTGAAAAGAATGGTAAGACTTTAACTCGGGTACGAGTTTTAACACTTAAAATTACTGTTACAAATGAGTAAGTGCGAGTTAAATGGAAGTTGTCTCAGCGACGGTTGAATTTGGAATCTAAACGAGTGCAAAAATGTGCGGTATTTGCCAGGTCTGTACAAATGAAACCGTAATTTGGCCATACATGCCGCTAGCTGTCAATGTAGTTACCGTTAAAGAAAGTTTTGCCATCTGATTTTCAAGATAATCAAACAACAACCATACAAGTTTCATACAACAGCATAGCTTTTAATAGCGTTGGACATGTCGAACTTTCCGCCTGGAAACCACGATTTGCGGACAGCATTGATTTTCTGTTACCATTTGAAACAACTTCAAGTTTCACTTTAAAGATTATTTCAACGAATTTTAACCATTTAATGCAAAACTGGTGGAAATCAATGTTTGTCTGTTTGGATCGATGCCGCGTCTCAAGGTTTTATTCACCATTATATACAATATTGTAATACAATGTTAGCTTGTGTTTATAAGACAATCTTGATATACTTCGATATTATTTGGTAGAAATTTTATTCAATATTTCATTAACCAATGTTAAACCACTATTTTGACTTGTAACAGACTTGTATAAACCGGATCATTTGTTCAAGGAAGCCAGTTACAAGTGGTACAGCCGGAAAAGGGGTGATTCTACATAGAAGAATATATCGAAAATGTTGAATAAAATTTTCTCATACGAGGATTAATTTTTGGGAAACACGAGTTTGAAAATTCGTTCGATACGTCTGTGCACGACCTATCGGTTCTACTTTTTACTAATGCAAGACATGAATTTGACGGACTTTCAAAAACAAAGACTCACATGAAGAAACTATATTGTATATTTTTTATTAATTCTTTTTTACATAGAATTAACCCTTTTCTAATTATACCACTAGTTACAGGTCACTCTGTAAATTCATTTGACTCGAAGGTTTGTTATTTTCTGTAAAAATGGTTTTCGACTGGAAAACTATAAATAGTTATACCGTATTTGCAGCTAATAGATGACAATGAGAGAACTTACATGAAAGGAAACATTAAAAAGTAGGATACGGTTTAGAATAAAGTTATGAAAAATTATAAAGTTATTAAAAAATCGATTGATACACCATGCACAGCATTTTAGGATTTTGACGTACTAGCGCAAGTACTCATAAAGTATTATGTAATTTTAGAAAATAATGCGATCGTTTTTAAAAAGCATTCGTAAACACAATAGCGTTCGATAATCATGATGCACGCCACATCGTATTTTATATGCAGTTTTAATTTCATTAATTAATTAATTTTGATGTTGTTGGATTTGCTGGGTGTCGCTGCGTGACAGTCAATGAATTCATACTCATAGTTAATAAATTAAACTGCTGGTTAAAAATTTAGAATTTATATAACACGTTTACAACTCTGGTTCTAAATGAATCCATCTCTCGTCATTTCAGGATTACAAGACAAATACTGTTGAAAGCATAGATATAATTTGTGCATTGTGAGTTCCCAGAACCAGAAAGATTTGCTTCATGTGAATAATACTAGTTTAAATATTACAAATGTTTATACAATTAAATCATTTTTGCGATGATTTAAAATAATTTACTTGTCCTTTCATCAGTAGTGCCACAATTAATAAAAGTACACCGTATATGTACACAAATTATAGGGTTGACAGATACTATTTAATATACGATAACAAATTATCATTTGACAGAATTAATAATTTCGAATACTTTATCACCTTTATTTGATAAATACCACAAAAAATTTATTGTCATTTAGCATTTTAATCAAATAAGTTATTTTCAAATAATATGTTGCTTCAGTATTACTTTAATAAAATAAAATAGCAAATAATCTCACACGAACAAGAAGTTATTGAAGAAACTAAATTTATTATTATATTTAAAGACAATTACTTTTTGTAATTGTTCTCACTTCCCTTATCGTATCGTGGTAAATGGTAACATCGTCGCAAAAAGAGACAACTTCCTGATAAAACTAGGTAATGACTATGTTACATTATATTAGGAAAACATATAATAATTTTAAGACAATTATTTGAAAAGTTATTTTAATCTCGTTGGAAATTTTTAGCTGTTCAAATAAACTGTATGCTCATTTGGAATCGCTTGTAGCCAGATAAAATAATACATTATCTTAACACACTATCGGCGGATAACACCATATGCTTGACTCACGTCTAGCGGGTGAAAATTAGTGAAATACGAAAAAAGTGCACTTTTTAGGAAACATGTAATATCTTCACAATTAATAGTAGGATTACAATGAAATTTGGAAAATAGGCATCACATAGTATTTCAAAGATATAGACGAAATTTAAAAAAAAAATTAAATTTTTAATTTAGTTTTCTATTATTTCATTTAATGTATAACATAGACCAAACAATAATTGTTAATTTTTGAAAGTTTCAAGAGTTCATCTAGTAAGAGAAAAGCGTAATAATGTTTAGGAATATTTTATTATTCAGTTTCTTATGTAGTAATTTTATTTACTCTAATATTTTTTTAAACACTCACCCCTATGAAAGGGAATCTGACAAAACTTACATATCTAAGAAGTCAAACTTTTCTTGCCAAAAGAACCTGAAGGTTGCTTACAAAAAGTTGTGCAAAACAAAATATTCATTAACTGAAAAAAAACAAGCATTGGTAACTGCATTACTAACACTTAACGTACGTTCTGCATAAAAGGTATTAATACCCGACCCGCCGATCGGCGCCAGTCTGTGAAAAAGGTATTAATACCCTTCCCGCCGATAGTGTGTTAAGGATTATTTTTCGAATAACTCAATTCGATACTGTAGAAATCTAGTAATACGTTATACGTATTGTGATAACTGATATTGCCATAAAAACGTGTCCTTTGCATCCCTTATAATCCCCCTAAATTTTCAATTACACTTTTTTTCGTGGCCCGACTGATATTAAACAGCTTTACGCTTCTCAGTATTAAAGGTTCGCTATTTACTCCTGCCATTACATTTGTATTTCCTTTTTAATATCCTTTTTTTCGTCATCCGTCCCCGAGAAATTATTTACCTACCCCTCCGCTCTCGACGATCCGTTAGTTCCACTTAGATCTCTCGAATTTCGTCTTTTTCTTCGAACTGCTCTATCTACTTGTACATGTTTATCCGCCATCGCATTTCCCGGTTTACCTCCTTAGCTACACCCCTCTTCGTCAGATTAATCACCATCCCCGTTCTGCCATAAATTCGCTGCATCCACAGAGCTCGGTCTCGTTCTACTACTCGCGGCGCCGTCTGGAGCTTCACCCCAGCTTGTTACATTAATTAAACAATATTTGCGATTAATATTTGAGATAATCATCAGCGCCTCGAAGCAGCTTCTGCTGGCTGACGGAGGATGCGGAATATCGCGCGTGCTAATCGGGTTAGCGCTTTCGTGGGCCCTTCTGCTTCCCTTCGTACCCTTCGCCGAGTCGCTGCGCTCCCTTCCTTACCAAACTGTACAGGATACGAAATATTGTAACCCCTTCTTCGACACATCAAACGAATCGCAACTGCTTCATTAAATGGAGATCAAGTTCGATAAGAGATTAAGGAACGAGCAACGAAAGACATGGAAATTTAATGGCGGTCTAGACAGTTTTAAGGAAATAGAGTTGATAAAACCGATCGCTAGATTATAGATCTTTAGACAAAAGAAAAATTGCATCTGGAGAATCGTAATCTTATCTTCGTCGCATCTTTATTGCAACTGCAACTACTTCATTAAGCATTAACCGTTTTAGAAGTAGTAGCATGTAAAATCGTAATGTAACATTTCATCTATTTTTACTTTACACTTTAAGGGACAATTGCTTTTTTCAGGAAAATATTTCGCTACTTTAGCATTTTGTTAACTTAACAAAATAAATAACTTTTGTAACTTAACAATTTACCGACCGGAAGTCTGTTATTAGGACTTTCAACAGTTGCACTGTAACAAAATGAAGACTAACAAACTGCTTTTACATTGTAATTTCCAACCAAATTATTGGATGACGTTAATGAGGATGTCATGTTGACTTACAATAAAAATTGCTGTCAGCGTTGAGAGATCCATTGAAAAGTTTTCAATCATGGACAATGGACCTTGAAAAATTTTGAAATACTCGCCGGTCGATACAGTGTTAATCTGAAACTTAAATATATGTTTTTTCAGTTCAGTTCACATTAAAATGCAGTTTGAACTGCCCGTGAACTGGGACTAATAATAGGTAGTGCCTCCTCTATTTTGGAAAATTTGAATCATTCGTTTCGGCAAACTTTAATATCATTATTTTATATACCAATTTTTCAGAATTGCTACTACCAAATCATTAATACTATTGTATTGTTTGGCACCTTCGTACATTCTTCTATTCAGTTGACCCCACACATTTTCCATAATACTGAGGCCTGGAAACCGTGCTGATCAATTTAGAATTGGTATAGTTCCAGCTTGAAAATAATGTTTCACAATTTTAGCTATATAGGGGGGTCCACGCAATTGTTTCAAGTCATAACTCCTTTATTATTGCATTTATGAAAAAATGCCAAAGGAGAAGGATAAATGGTTCAAAGAGCACTACATCTGTAGGCCTTTAAATTTTTTTTAGATGCTGCAGTGCATGTGCAATTAACAATTGCATCATTTTTTAAAATAGAAATGCATATATTTTTTACACAGATCGATTCTTCTATTCATTCTACGTAAAAAAATGATTAGGGTACCATGGAAAAAAATGATTAGATCTCGAGATATTAAAAAAAAATGTATTTATTGAAGAAGATACCCAAACACTTCATGACTATGTTGTAAAGGTAAACACCCTTTCGACATTGTTATCATAACAGAAACTGATTTGTACGAGTAAGCATTCCATCATTCCGTAGCAATTCACGTATCGTAACTCGAGTACGAAAACTAAGAATTTGCAAAAGTGTAACTGTATTTCACTAAATACAAGAAAATGTATTTTACTAACAGTGAGAAACAAGATATGTGCGACACTTTTGTGTTGTGTGACAAAAATACGAATGCCGCCGCAAGACTGTATCAGGAAAAATATCCAAACCGTCGAAAACCATCGCGACAATTGTTTTCCAAATTGAATAACAGTTTGCAACACTATGGTGCATTTACCAAACCCAAAAGAGAAATTCCACAACCAGTAGTAGGAAATGAAAACAATTGAGTGAACATACTCCCTTATTTACAGTGGAAACCACAAGCATCTACACGAGAAATATCGAGAGAATGCAATATAAGCCTCGGTAGTGTGAAACGAACTTTAAAATCAGAGAAGCTTCATCTGTATCGATTTAGTGTTGGACATACCTTACATGCTGGAGATTCAATAAGACGTATGCAATTTTGTCAATTTGTTTTAAACCAAATTCAGATGAACGAAGATTTCCTGCTGCAGATTTTGTAGACGGATGAATGTACGTTCACCAACAATGGTATTTTTAATCGTCATAATGAACATACATGGACAAGAAGAAATCCATTCCTTAAGAGGAACATACATCACCGAATAAGGTACACTATTAATGTATGGTGTGGGATTTTAAATACCAATATTATTGGTATTGCGTGAACAATTGCGTGGACCACCCTGCATAAGCAGCTGCATTGTCCTGTTGGAATATGAAATTTTCTTTACCCACTTTTCAAGTATGATTCCTAACCTGCTCTTTAGTATGTTTTAAGTAACCAGTAGCTTTTATTCTACCATCTATCCGCTATCAGAGAACACGTACCGAAACATTCTATTTAAAAAAAACAAAGGTGCATCAAACATGCATCTTTTGTTTCGAAAACTTTTCTGCTACTATCATACTTCCGGAGTTATTGTAGGGGGCAATAGTTACTGCCTCACTCTGTATAACAGAAAGTATACACCATTTTTAAATGGGGAAAGTGACTTATAAATTATCTTGTATCGTATATATACGTATTTATAATTCTAGTTATAATATTCTCCAACTTTTGAAAAAGGCACATGATTTGAAAATTATGCATGATCAGGAATATTAGAAGGGTGAAAAGCCAGTAAATTCAATGATCACTGGGAGCTATGCTTCTTTCGAAAAACTGCGTAAAATATTTCCACCATTGAAATGTGAAATATTTTACGTATTTTTTATCGAAACATATTTCATAGTATAAGTAAAGAAAAATGCGCAATATTGTTTCATACCGTACCCATACATAGTGTATAAATACATGAAACTTATAAAATCAATTGAAACGTTTTACGCTACAATATGGACATCTCGCAAAAGAAGTCTGCTTTCATGAACGTAACAATGTAACATTATGGAAATTTGTTTAAACATTACGAGTGCATTTATCTGTACAAAATTCAGCGAATCAAATCTATTTTTATTATAAATTGTTAATGAACATCAAACTAATTAAAGTGAAAACTGCACACATTAATTTATGGAACTTGAAATAATTCTTTTCAAATGAAGTTTTTTAAATAGTAATATTTAAATAAGGTTTTCTCTCGCAGATACATACCTACTTGATTACACTGATTTGTTACATCATTATACACCTGTATTTCTACACTGGATTGATACTCGTTGTTACAGTTTGGGTTGTGTTTATTGCATTAGAACATGTAATAACTTAAAATTCAATTCCTGTCTTAAAGTTTCATCTGGCTCGTATAAAAGGATATAAAGTGGAATTACAGTGGCTCACGAAAGTGTTCGGACACTCTTTAAATCTAAAGAACTTTTTCAAAATTGAACCAAACGACTTGATTTTTCTGGAGCAACTAGAAGCATTGAGCTACTAAATGATATGGAAAAATAATGTTGAAATAATTCTAATTAGTAGAAATTATGCGGGAAAGTAGAAAAGACAGTTTTTAAAACATTTTTATTTCAACTCGTAATGAAAATTTAAAATATGGGTTTTTCAGAACTGTGTTAGTTATACGCATGCATTTTGCAAATGCAACGCATTTTTATTGGTCATGTATTCTAATATTTACAAAATTCATTTTGCATATAATTTATTAAATCAATGCAACTAATTGCTCAAGAAAAGTCAAGACGTTTGGTCTAATCTCAAAAAAGTTATTTAAGTTTGAAGAGTGTCCGAATACTTTTATGAGCCACTGTATAAGGATGTGTTTGTAATTATATTTTGGCAATACTGTAGTAATAGTAATATTGGGTTGTCCGGAAAGTTCGTACTGATTTTGACGGAAGATTGAAACGCAACGCATTTAAGTTTTGGTATATATTTATTAAAAATAAAAAGAGATCGGCAAGAACTTTCCCGACAACCCAATATTTCTGAATTGTTTATACCTTGAAAATAAGTAAAAAATACGGAGGAGATATAGAAAAAGTATATAAAGCACAAAAAATTATATATCGTTAGAAAGCTTCACTTTCTTACAATTTTCTACGCAAATATCAAACCGATATTTATTTTCAAACTGAAGGTAGAACCTCAGATAGACTCTGTAAAATGCCTATTTTGAACTCCTTCCTCAATTGGTATCCAAGCTTCATAGAAAAGATTTTCAGAGAAGTCGATACTAATTCTACGAGACTCTGAATATATTGCCATAACACAACGGGAAAGTTTTCCAAAAATGTGAGGGTTCTTGTCCCGATTGGAGAACTTTACAACACTCGCTTTGTTTAAGTTTCTTTCATTTTTGTCTGGCGGCTCTACTTCCTACTCTCGCCGGTAGACGGACAGTAGGACGAGACTTTCCCGCTAGTTCTTGATTCTCCTAGATTTGTATACAATTTATTAGAGTAATTGAGATATTAAATGAATTGCTCCTATAATACAATAAGAGAAATTCCTGCAATATGTAAAGAAAAAATAGAAAGATCTATTGAAAATGACAACTGTCACCAAGAAAGCTTATAATTCTATTAGGACCTTGAATAAGTTCTCGCTGTTTCTTTTACAAAATAAAAGCTTTATTTAAATTATAAGGAACAAAAACATTTTATTCAAAGTATTGCCCATCACTAGCGACCACTTTCTCCCATCTTTCTGGCAGTATATGAATTCGGCGTCGGAAAAACGACATGTCTTTTGAGGCTATCCAAGAATCGATCCATTTTTTAGCTTCTTCGTAAGAATGAAAGCGCTGGTCAGCTAGGCCATGTGCCATCGAACGGAATAGGTGAAAATCAGAAGGGGCTATGTCAGGTGAATACGGCGGGTGGGGTAGAACTTCCCATTGAAGCGTTTCCAGGTAGGTTTTCACTGGTTTTGCAACATGAGGCCGAGCGTTGTCATGTAGCAAAATCACGTTGTCGTGTCTCTCGGCTTCAATTCATATGGTACCCAATGTCCTTGCTTCTGGATCATTCCTAAAACTTTTAAACGTTTTGAAACAGTTGACTCATCTACTTGTAATGTTTTTCCAAGTTCTGCTGGCGTCTGACATCGGTCTTGATCGAGTAATTCCTCCAACTTTTCGTCTTCAAATTTTTTCGGTGCGCCAGAACGTTCTTTATCCTCAAGTTCAAAATCATTATTTTTGAAGCGTCGAAACCAGTCTCTGCATGTCGTATCCGACAAAGCATTGTCACCATAAGTCTCAACAAGAATTCTATGTGCTTCAGCTGCAGATTTCTTTTGAATAAAGTAGTGCAATAAAATTCCCCGCAAATACACTTTATTTGGCACAAAAGTAGACATTTTCAGAACTAAGAAAAAATTACTTTGTTTACACTAAAGTGAACTACCAAACACTGAAATTTAAGGTTAGATACACTACTGCCTTGCATGTGTGTTACCATTCGAAATTCCACGAACGGATATTCAAGGTCCTAATATAACTTCAAATCATGGTTCTAAAAAATCTTTACATTGATAAATGTAGTTTAAATTAGTTACATAATTTCTTATATGTGTATCGATTATATTAGGTACATAAATTTAAATAAAACGTAAAAACTGCTTTATTAATGACGTTTGAATGAAAATAGGTACTTGTTAACAAAAACTGTAAATTCCGATAAACTTTTCAACAGTTGGCATCATTTGGCATGGATGCAATTGATACCATATATCAGAATGAACAGTAATCTCTTAGCAACGAAATAAATTGAAGTATTACATTATTTTACTTCCTAAGAAAATTGTTTTTGAAGTAAACTGTTGCGGTCTGGTGTCTCGTATCCGCATCTCGCTCTCACTCTACGTTATTTATTCTCGCTCTTACTTGACGGCGGAGAAACAATACACTATCTCAGAAATATTCTATTTTTGTGTGCGATTTTGATCGTATCATCAGTCTTTATTAAAGTCCCGTTGCAATATATTATAGGCTTTCTGTGTAATATATTTATAGAAGCTTTCTATGTAATATATTACTCTCGTTCTTATTGTTCAGCGCGCGCGAATATTTTGTCGAAAGTGACTGTGTCGAGTTGAATTTATTCGTTCACTTCGAGCATTAATTTAATGATGATCGAATATTTAAGAGTGGTGCTAACAGTTTGCAAAAGACACAACTTGTTTGAAAATAATAGTAAGACTTTAACTCGGGTACGAGTTTTAACACTTAAAATTACTGTTACAAATGAGTAAATGCGAGTTAAATGGAAGTTGTCTCAATCTCTACGGTTGAATTTGGAATCTAAACGAGTGCAAAAATGTGTGGTATTTACCAGGTCTGTACATATGAAACCGTAATTTGCCCATACATGCCGCTAGCTGTCAATGTAGTTACCGTTAAATAACATCATTGAGGCCATTTTCTTGTTTTGCCATCTGATTTTCAAGATAATCAAGCCACAACCATACAATTTTTATTGCGATACATACAAACAAACCAAATTTGGTTATAATTTTTATTATAGTAAAGGGTGAAAGTATCATTCAAATAATTTGAACTTTCTAGTTTCGATTTGATTAATTACTTTACTTCAATTTTGTGAGAATCTTTTGGGCTGGTATTCGACTACTGACGTGTGAATGAAAATATATTCCACGGCAAATATATGAATTGTTGGATAAACATTTGATTTTTTGAGCCAAATACTTCTTATCAGGGGTGTACAAGTAAGGATAGTTTTTTCTGTATCAATCATTCGAAAGCTACACTGTTCGTGGCTGTAAAGAAGGCATTCAGAAGGAATGTGGGTATGACTGATTGTAAGGCACCCATCATTTTGTTGCCAGTTAACGAATCGAACTATAAACAGACAGGGACATCTCTTGCGACTATGTCGTTTGGCATACTTTTTTTCAGCTAGGGACAGTAAATTTTGCATTAGGGTGAATGTGCCTCATTTGAATCCTTACAAACTCAAATGATCGCCACGATCAATCTATTCCTTACTTTCAACTAAAGCTTCATGATTTCATATAAAATAATTTCGAAAATAATATATTAACAATAATTATACTATGCTAGCCCTATATACCACCAGCTTATATATAATATTATATATTATTACATACTATTATATATTATTATATACTATTATATATTATTATATACTATTATGTATTATTATATACTATTATATATTATTATATACTATTATATATTATTATATATTATTATACACTATTATATATTATTATACACTATTATATATTATTATACACTATTATA
>CM052088.1:14814117-14830217 GCA_028453745.1 Agapostemon virescens
AATTTCAATGTCACCAATGTTTTTTTAAATGGAATAGTATATTTTTTACGATAGCATGATAGACAATAAAAAACTAAATTTAGTGGATACCACCTTTTTGACCTTGAAATGACCTTGAGCAAAAATAATCATGTTGAAGCGGATGAAATGTGGAAGTTTAAAACTTACGTGTTTCAGCAAAGATTGCGCGTTGTTTACATCGGGTTGACCTTTATATATCATAATAAATGTTCGAAATGTTGACCATCCTCATTTATGCAATGTTGCAATCTTTTAATAAATGATCTGTAGGCATTGTCAATTTCCTGAGACGTAATTGAAGCACATGCTGCAGTAATCCTTTGCCGCATATCCTCTGGCGCTGTCGGTTTACACTACCGGTATTTTTAAATTGTTTTACCACGACGGAAAATGCGTGTAACGAAGGACAAATACGATTCACAAATTTTTCACGACACAAACGCTTGCCTCAATGATTGGTGGCTTTCGCCATAAGTGAAAATCATATCGAGTTGTTCCTGTACAGTATAACGCATTGTTATCACTTTCACGTTTCGAACTCGAATAATGCAGAAGGAACAACGTACTTATTCTAACCGATTAACCTTCTGTTAACGATCTCAATGATACATACTCTAACATAAACATACACTGTTTACTATGAAACCTATTTCGAACATTTATTATGATATGTAAACTTCCACATTTCATCCGCTTCAACATGATTATTCTTGTTCAAGGTCATTTCAAGGTCAAAAAGGTGTTATTCACTAAATTCAGTTTTTTATTGTCTATCATGCTATCGTAAGAAAAATATACTATTCCATTTAAAAAAACATCGGTGACTTTGAAATTTCATTAAAAATCACGACATACAACATTTTTTTCTTCACCATTATATTGCCCCCCTGTAATAATGTCACTTTGTCCTGTAAAGTTTTCTGATAGGACTGTAAATACGGAAGATATTTGTGTGTTCCCATTTATGTGGGACACCCTGTACATAAGAGATATCTCAATCGCAAATACTAATTAAAACATCTGGCATTTAAAATGGTCGATTTCTCAAAAATAGCGGAGCACGGACGTTCATACCATAAACCTCTTCATTCATTTAAAACGTCTAAAGAAGTTCGCCTCTTCACAGTATATTTCTTACCTAATGTACTAACAATAACGACGCTTAACATGGCTGTCCTACTAGCCTTACATGGCCAAGTACTGAAACAATTATCCTAAATCGTTATCATGGCAAATAAGCAATACAATTAAATTTCTCATTTTCATTCCAATCAAAGCATCCATTTGCAATCCCATCGTCATCGGAAATGCTCGTGTACCAAGGACTAACATAATTCTTATTGTGTTACCAGTGCTCCAGGGTTAGCAGCAGGTTTCAGGCCAGTGGAACCACCGACGTCTCTCTTCTTTCCTTCGCATCTGGCGGCCCAGTTCTCTCCGCCGTTGTTTGGTAACAAAGTGGTCAGCAGCGCGCCGACATCCTTGACCTCGACGACTCCTTCGCTATGGACCTCGAGCGATCATCGGCCGGGCAGTCTGCAGGACATGTTATCCTGGTCGTCGGCAGCTTGGCCCGGCTCTGTTTGCGGGTGCTGCAAACCGGGGACCGGTGACCTCCACAGGAGCAGCAGCCTAGCTGAGCTGAGGAGAAAGGCTCAAGAACACTCGACCGCGTCCGCGCTTCTCGGTGGACTGGCAGGTTTTCCCGGAGGGCTGCCTTTGCCCTTGCCTATACCATTGCTGCCACCCTTGCTGGGACTCTCCAGGAGGCCGGAACATCATCACCATCACCTCTCTAGTATGGTGCATCAGATACAACCGACCACGAAAGAGGATCCCTAGGAGCATCCTCTGATCGGCACTCGCCTGTCGGCTAATTGAACTTTTGGCCAAAGACGACCCTTGACTCTGGGCACGTATAAGTTTCTGGACACTGACACTTTTTTGCTTTTACTCTCTAATCGGTTAAGGATTACAGTATTTTCGATACGGTTAGGGCTTACTGTTCCAAATCCTGGCATGAGAATAGCAATACGCAGGTTGTTTGTCAACAGCTGTTTTATTCGGAAACTATGGTAAGTGTAAAAAGTATTCGTACAGTAGTCAATTTGAACAAAAACTTTGCCGAACTTTGTTTATCACAGAAATATGTTAACCGAAACATATATACGTATTCTTAGAAATCAATGGAATAAATGTCATTAATAAAAAAAACTAGTTATTTATATGTATTAGGAAAATATTGTACAAATTTCCAGATATTGGTGTAAAATATACGTGCAATAAGTATTCGTACACTTCTAATTTTACAACAAAGAATATAACTTTTAGTACATAAAGGTAACAAAAATCAATTTATTTGTTATTTTAGTATCTAATGGGATTCCCTTTAGATTGTATAATTGCTTTAAGCTTTTGCGGCATTGAATTTATTAGATTTTTTGTTATAGTACTGAACATTTTTTTCCATTCCTCTAAAAGTGCAAGATCTTGTTTCGAAGAAATGTCATGGTCTCGAATTTTTTCTTCAAGATGACTCCATAAGTGCTGTATCACACTCATGTCTGGAGATTGTGAAGAAAGTTTTAATTGCTGCGGCACATTATATAAGATGCATTGGCGTGTATTGTAAGCATTACGTTTCGGATTATTATCTTGTAAAAATATATAATTATCCTGTAACTCCATTTTTTTGCACCAGCTTGAAGATGCTCTTTCAGAATATCGATGTACATTTCGTGCTCCACGATACCATCGATAAAATGGAGGGATCCAACCTCGTTCGCACTCGTACAGCCCTAAACTGTGACCGATCCTCCTCCATGCTTTACGATCGGCTTCAAATTTCTTTTTTCATGCTCGGTATTTTTTTCGACACTGTACATCGTTCATCTGACACAAATATATTATATTTACTATCATCGGTAAATATAATACGGTGTCAGTACTCCACAGGGACATTAACTTACTCTTTCGCGAATCGCAATCGTTTCATTCCGTTATTCTCATTTACGAAATATTGGTTAGTCGGAAAAGTATTGAGAGATTTTTTGAGTAAATGTTTCTTTTATTCAAAATGAATTTTATTCAAATATATACTGGCCATTATTATCTATGACCTTTTTCCACTTTTGGGGTAGAGCCATAATCCCGTCGGAATAGAATTTCTGTGGTTTATCGACTAAAAAGTTGGTCAAGTGATTTTCACAGTCGTTCAAATTTTCTGTTAACTGTAATTTCACGACTCATATCATTTCTGACCTGAGAAAACTCTGCTTAGCGGTGGGTGAGGAGCTACCGCATTCTTACTCGAGCGAAGTTCATCTTCAAGAAAGAAGTCTGATCATACTTGTCCAGTTCTACTGCGACCAATAATGGTCTTACATTCGTACCTACATCTACTTAACACTAAACCTACCACAGGGGGTGAAATGACCCTTTTCACAATTTTTATTTTACAATTATCGAAGTTGTAAAAATGCCTTCTTAGGAATCGATTCAATAGATCACTTTGTTCAATCCTAATTTATAAGGAAAGTTGCAAGTAATCCAAATAAATTAAATCTTAGCATTTTTATGAGTTAATATACAAAAGTCAATTTTAATGCCAGGTAGGTTTAGTGTTAAAATACCGCAACAATAATTTATACAGTTATTATACTGTTGCGTTATACAACACGGCATCTTGTTTATTTAATAAATATGTTTGTATAAATTAATAACTATTGACAACAAGAGTACAATTTGGATAAATCTGATCAATTTGCTGTCCAGTTCGCTCGACAGGCAAACTTCGACTTCTCTCGATTGTCTGTCGGTACAATAGTTCCGTGACAACCCCGAACTTCTATTATTTTCTTCAGGGTTGTTCATCATGAAGTAATTCTTCATTATGGCAACTGCATATGGACAACCGCTGTAACAATACTGAGTAATAATTAAAATTTGCTAACATGATAGTAAAATATTGGATAGTCGGAAAAGTATTGAGAGATTTTTGTCATTATTTGATTAAATGTCTTCTTCATTCAAAATTAATTTTCTTTAAGTATATATGGGCTATTATTAGCTACGACCTTTTGCCATTTTTGAGGTAGAGCCATAATCCCATCGGAATAATGCTTCTGTGGTTTATCGTCTACAAATTTGGCTAAGTGGTTTTCACAGTCCATTTTTGAATCCAACTTTTTACCATTAAGGTAGTTTGCACAGATCGAAACAAATGATAATCTAATGGTGCAAGGTCTGGGCTATACGGTGGATGCATCAAAACTTCCCAGCCAAGTTTTCTCAATTTTTGTCAAGTCACCAAACTTGTCTATGGTCTGACGTTGTCATAATGGAACACAACACCTTTTCTGTTGATCAATTCTGGTCTGTTTTTTAATTGGGGCTGTAATCTGGTTAATTGTTGACAGTGAAGATTAGAATCAATCGTTTTCCCAGGCGGAAAACTTCATGATTTCCCTTCCAATCCCACCAAACACACAGCATCACCTTTCTCGGCGTCAATTCTGGTTTTGTCATCGTTTTCCATGATTCACCGGCCTTTTTCTACGATCTTTTTCGCACATTGTTGTCCTATGTAATCCATTTTTCATCGCCCGTTATCAATCTTTTAAAAGATGATTCGATTTCATTACGTTTGAGCAATAATTCGCAGATGTAAACTCGATCCATAAAATTTTTCACTGTTAAATCATGAGGCACCCAACATCGAGCTTCTTCTTGTATCCAGCCTTCTGCAAATGATTCAAAGCGGTTGAATGGTGAATTTTTGTCATTTCTTGATTAAATTTTTTAATCCATCTCTATACCATCAAGGTTGTTTTACAGAGGTCGAAACAAACCATAATCTGATGGTGCAAGGTCTAGGCTATATGGTGAATATATCAAACCTTTCCAGTCAAGCTCTCTCGATTTTACGTTTGAGCAATGATTCGCAGATAGGAACTTGACCAATCAACTTTTCTCTGTTAAGTCATGAGGCACCCAAGCATCGAATTTCTTTTTTTCAAAACTCATGTAGCAAACTCATGACTGCTTGTATGCCGATCTTGTTCAACCATTTGCATTATTTCATCGACTTTTTCAGTTATTGGTCTACCAGAGCGAGGTGCAATTTTAATATCAAAATTTCCAGAACGGAAGCGAGCAAACCATCCACATGCTGTTGCATTTGATAAAGCATTTTGTCCATAAACACCACAAATTTTTTCTTAGGCTTGTCCTACGTTTTTGCCTTTTCCGTAGTAAAATCACAAAACATAGCGAATTTTTTCAGAAATTTCGCTAATTTTCACACTAACATTACTTTTGACACGATTGACGAAATACAAAACTGTCTGCATGAACATTGTAGACTGAAATGTCACCTCTGAAATGCGCGTCAGTATGACGTAATTTGATTAGTATTGCCCGATATACAACACCA
This sequence comes from Agapostemon virescens, assembly GCA_028453745.1. Taxonomy (NCBI): domain Eukaryota; kingdom Metazoa; phylum Arthropoda; class Insecta; order Hymenoptera; family Halictidae; genus Agapostemon; species Agapostemon virescens. Next base: position 14,819,573 of record CM052088.1, read on the forward strand.
AACAGTATTTAATAACAAAAATCTCTCAATCCTTGCCGACTATGCAATATTTCTTACGAGCTACTCTGCCATGATATCCTCCATCCCTTAAACAATTACACACTACTGCATACATTAACACTTAGGACTCCAATGGCGTCTCTGGGGCGACACTAAAAATTCCTCTATTATGTAAAAGACCTTTTACATCGCTATGTTTGAATTAAAAAGTCTGTAAAAATTGGAATGTTGCACGTATAAGTAATTATAAGAACCTTGGTAATAATAAGTACATGGTTCACAATAGAAAGTGAACCATGTACAATGAAACTATTTTACGTTAAAAAGATATGTTTCATTTTTGGAATTAAAATTGCTTGGAGTTCTGAGGGTTAATGTTCGCGTAATTTGTCAGTTTAGCTGTGATTTTTACCGCACTTATCTTTGGATTTTGATTTATTTGTCGAATTATTTATCGACAAATTTTTGATCACCATATTTGTTAATAATTCTTTGAATTGTGGACCTTGGTTTATTTAAAACTTTACAAATTTCGCTTTGTGTTTTACACTTATTATGTAAATTTATAACAATTTTCCATTCTTTTTCAGAGGTTTCCTTCACTTTTCATCCCATTTCCAATTTATGTTTACATATCATAGATTATCTTGTTGTTGATTGTTCTATGTATAATGTTAGGAATCAAAGACTGTACGAATACTTATTACACGTAACTTTTCCACTAATTTTTGAAATTTCTTCATTTCTACGTATTAAATATAAATAGCTACTTTTTCATTAATGACATTTGTTCCACAGATTTCTAAGACTACGTATGTATGTTTTTGTTAACATATTTTTGTAGTAAACAGAATTCTGCAAAGTTTCCGTTCAAATTAGCTATACTTTTGCATACTTTTTACACTCACTGTACAAGTTGCGTCTTAATTAGGTGTTGCTCAGCGATAAACTGATAGTCTCTACACAATTAGTGTTTCAATATATCTATGTAACGAACATGGTACGATGTTTATGTACAATAAATGTCATAACATTTATGGAAAGGGTATACTTTTTCAGAAGGTCAAGAACTTGATCGCCATGAAGTGTACACATATTTAATTTAATGATAGAACTTTGTTGTTTTGTTCATGAAATTTTTCTTATTCAAATGTCTTTAAATACGACGTTTCATATGTACTCATTTTATCAATGACACTGTAAAAATTCGATAATCAGATCCGATAATATCTGAATTCTCCATTATTGTAATACGTGTTTTACTTAAAAACAGCTCAGTTAAACCCTTTTAGTGCCGAACGACGATATGTCGTTGCGTATCGGATCGCATTGCGAGCGAACTCTATCTCAAAATAAATTTATAAAATTTTATAAATGGTGCAATTTCATTGCAAACAAATTTTTAAAATTGTCTTTGGGGTTCAACTTGTTAGAAAATAAGGTTCTCTCTATGAAGTTTCTGGGGTTCGACACAGTCCGCTTATCAGCAGTCAATCTAGCTGCTCCACTCCGTGGCCAGATCCTCGAGGAACCGAATCCCTAAATTTTGGCAATGCAAATTACAAAAATGTAATATTTATACTTCATACTACGTGATCTACATAAAGCTACAATCAAACGATGATTATTTTTATGTGCAAATATTGTTTGTAGAAGAGAAACTCATTTCTACGTTTTTCATAATGTTTTATATTGATGTTATTCGTATGATTTTTAACAAATATCGAAATACAATTGTCATTACTTTATTCTGTCTTTATTTCGTAATATGCTGCTTTTTGAATTTTGTAAATATTCTTAGTTTGGTTTTCATCGGCTTTTTCCCAAACCTTAGCAAATTTGTTAAATTATCCCGGCATTCTTCGCATAGGTACGACAATTTTGCTCGGCACTAAAAGGGTTAAATCAATTCATGTACAACATCATTAATTGTACAAATCTGTACAGATTGAACCTACTAATGTTTCACTGATTAAGACGGATAATTGAGGTTTTACCATGTCGCAAATTAAATGAGTAAATGTGATTAAAATTGTGTTGCCTCTGATTCCTTTCTAACAAACAAAATATTAAGAATGTGTTGCTACAAGTTTTCTTTTTTAAATCCTTATAAACAAACAAGTTTTATCGTCGGATCAGTATTTTCTGTCTATTGGCTGAGGCAATATATTGTTTACTTGTTATTCGTTCATACGTATCAAGGAACAACCATAACTGTGCACGATACAATAAGCAACAATCTACAGTTGTCACAATTACGAAGACATTAATGTAGTTGGATGATTATTGATTTCTATTTGTAAACAAGCAACGGTCTTTCAGGATGGCTCCATTAAAGTTACTGTTGCTTTTTCTCTTTGCGTTTAGCCAAATAACATGTACATGTGGACACGAAGAAATTCCTCATGATAAAAGATAAAGGAAAAATACGTATGTGACAAATAAAATGCGTTACGTACGTATGCTATTACGGTTTGAGTACAGTTCTTCAGACATGTATGTAATGTATATCATTTTCGTATGCAACGTTAACACGGAATTTTTAAGTTATCGAGTTCAAGGAGGAAAGCAACGGAGCTTTTAATGGACAGCGTTGTATTTTACCAATTATACAGAGTGAGACAGTAACTTTTACCACCTACAATAATTCCAAAAATATAATAGTAGCAGAAAAGTTTCCGAAACAAAAGATGCATGGAACAACAGGGGGGCGACATGAGTTGCTACAGAGATGTGAAGATCACCTTTGTTCTTTTAAATAGAATGCTATTTTTTGGTACATGTTTTCTGATAGCGGTTGTTGAGACGAATTCAACGAAGTGCAATATTAAAGTCTTTGAAGGTCAGAAAAGGTCATTTATGACAAAAAAAGGCGTAATAAATTTATATTTATAGGAGATGTTCAAAGTGATTGCCATTGGTATCGATGCAATGCTAAAATCTTATCACAGATCGAGTAGTATTTCTTATCACTTCGACACTTTCCGAATTATATGCTGTAACAATTCTCTCTCGCGTATCTTCAGGCGTAGTTGGGATGTCTTTATAAACAATGTCTTTCAAAAATGGCCACTAGCCAAAATCCAGAGAAGTCAAAAGTCTGACGAACGAGCTGGCCAGAATACGTTGAGGGCATCTTTCAGCGTATTTACTAAATCTGGCAATGACAAATAAACACTTTTGGACGATACCGCAGGTCATCAAGAATGATAAGACTAGTAACATCAAATCAAGCGATTGTAAATAATGTATTCTTTCGAAGAACAAACCTACAGTCGGTGTGGAAAGTATTCATACAGCGACCAATTTCAAATAAAACTGTGTGCGTAAACTTCAGTTATAAATTTTAAGCGAGAAAAATGATTAATAAATATTCTTGGGTATTTGTAGAAAAGATTTCGTGAAAACTAAATTTTATTTTCTTCAAGATTAACAAAAATATACATCCAGCATAGGTATACGTAAGAAATAGATGCACAGAAAGTATTCTTACAGTTATGAATAATGAAAAATAAACTATAAAAATACAATATATTTTATATTTTAATAATTTGTAGGATTGCCTTTGGATTTTATAATAGCTTCGAGTCTTCTTGGCATGGAATTTACTAAGTTAGATGTTACAACCGGTGTTATTTTGTTCCACTCTAATAAAGCGATTTTTAAACTTTCTTTCGATGAAATATTAGGATTACGTATTTTTTGTTCAAAATAATTCCATAGATGTTCAATGGGATTGATATCTGCTGATTGAGGCGGCGTTTGCAAGTATTTTGATGTGTTTTATAATACCCATTGCCTTGTACTATGTGCAAAGTGCTTTGTATCATTGTCGTGGGTGAATATAAAATTGTCTTTAAGACCCATTTTACTTGCACTAGCATGGAGATGTTTTTTCAAAATATCAATATAAACTGTATGGTTCATAATACCGTCAATAAAATGTAGAGACCCCACTCCATTTGCACTCGTACAATCCCAAACTAATAGAGATCCACCGCCGTGTTTTACCGTCGGTTGCAAATTTTCTTTTCTGAATTGTGTATTTTTCTTCTTCCACACTGTAAATTTATTTTTAGAGCCAAATATGTCGAATTTGCTTTTGTCAGTAAAAATTACTTTGTTCCAATGTTCGATTGGTGTATTAATACGTTGCTTAGCGAATTCTAATCTTTTCTTACGGTTAGTTTCGTTTACAAAATGCTTTCTTCGTGCTACTCGACCATGATATTCGCTACTTCTTAAATAGTCACGCACAGTACTAGCTGACACACTTATGCCGTTGTTGTTTTTAATTTCTGTTGCAATTTGTTCGGCAGTTATACGTGGGATTCTGTTTTACTTTAAGAATAATTAGTCTTCGATCATACTCGTTTATCTTACGTGGACGGCAACTTCTTCTTTTATTTGAAACAGTTTTTCGTTCTCCGAATCTGTCAATTATACTTTGAATAGTAGGCCTTGCTCTATTCACTATGGAAGAAATTTCACTAAGTGATTTACATTGATTGTGTAATCGAATAATGATTTTTCGCTCTTCTTCCGTCGTTTCGCACCTTTTACGACCCATGTTGTAGTATATTACAAATTTCAAACTTGCTTCTACTAGTACTCTGTACAAACTAATTAACTTTGTTGTTATTCGTGACATTCAGAAGGTCATATTATGTTTATATCTTAAGTAAGCGCAAGAAATGAGAGACGTACGAATACTTTCTGTCCGTCTATTTCTTACGTTTATCTATGCTGGGTGTATATTTTTGTTAATCTTGAAGAAAATAAAATTTAGTTTTCACGAAATCTTTTCTACAAATACCCAAGAATATTGATTAATCATTTTTTTCGTTTAAAGTTTATAACTGAAGTTTTCGCATACAGTTTTATTTGAAATTGGTCGCTGTACGAATACTTTCCACACCGACTGTATATGCTTCTCATTTACGGAGATTGCCAGCAAAATTCAGCGAAAACTAGAAATTTATTTAAATATTTGTATGACGAATTGAGTACAAGTAGATTCTTGGCCTATCAGGACAAGCCTTTCGATTTTTTAGTCATAAGTGACTTTTTCTGATCATGAAAGACCTTAATGTTGCATCTCGTTGGATTCGTCTTAACAACCGCTGTTGGAAAACAGTTACCAAAACATAGCATTCTATTTAAAAACACAAAGGTAACCTTCACATCTCCGTAGGGACTCCACCTAGGAAAAAAAGATTAACGCCATATTACAGCCTCCGTAGTTCCATGCATCTTTTGTTTCGGAAACTTTTCTGCTAGTGTCATACTTTTAGAGTTATTGTAGGTGGCAATAGTTACTGCCTCATCCTATAGAATTGTTCAAAGCGATTGCCTCGTTGTCACGTGAACAGCTATGGCCATCTATTTACAAGTGTATGGATCCTTATTAACGTGTTTCGAGTTTCTAAAAGTGTGATTAACAAATTGTGTTAGTTGTTCGACCAGCAACAACAATTTCGTCGCTGTGTAACGCCTAATTAGGACGTAGTCTTTTAGTCAACAGTCTATTACATAAATAAGTGTTTAAATGGTAATAGCAAATAATGAGACTAGGTTTCAAGGTCAATGAGAATATGAAGTATCATTTTACAGCGAGAAACTAGTATTTAATTTTGTCATTATACTGTCAAACGAGTCAATGTAATACTTCTCGAAGTATCTTGTTTCACACTTTGACAAATGCTATTTCTGTAAAAAGATTATTAAATATATTTACTAATTTATGACCATGCTACGGTAAGTCGAATTTATTGTATTCTATACATACTGTGTCGACATTTCAATAAATACAGCTGTGTCATTTGCATAAATAAGTAAAAACCAGTCGATTAGACTGTTTTGTACATTAAAAGTTAATTGCGAGACCTAGTCTCAAACTTTTTAGCTGGTATTGTATATGATCCCTTTTACAGCGAATACGTTAATTGATTTTGCAATTATTTATACCGTTGAACGTGCACGGTTGAATTAACTCCTTGTTCTACAATCTCTTTTACAGTTACAGTAATTAGATTTTCTACTTCGTTCATAACTTTCTGGAAGAAAACAAAATTATTTATCGTTTGCACAAATATTCTTCAATGACTGCATCAACAACAATTGAATAGAACTTTATCTTGGTTTAAATAAAAATAATAACATACGTATTCAGAAGATTCTATTCGAAATCTTCATCGCGACTCTAACTCGTAGTTGTAATGCAAGGGGTTAACGATACAGATATAAAATTGTTTAGTTCGAAATTTTATGTGGGATATTCTGGTTGTCAATTTGATTTTGAGTTGCCTTCATCACAGATGCAAATTTAATAATAATTTTTTAATCCTTTCTAAATTTATTCTTTAGATTTCTGAAATTGTTTACGATAAATTTATATTCCGTTACTCTCTCATTTTTCTTTGCTCTAACAAAAAAAGAATTAGGAATAATTACGTTGAAGAATTAACGAGTAACGCGTGTATGAGAATTTCTTAAAATTATTTATAATAATTGTAAGTGCATCTAACCGTGTTAAGAATACTGTGCTTTTCAAATATTTGTTAAACGAAACCATCTGCATTTACCCAAAGCGTTATAGAATTTTGCGCTACATTAATTTTTCGAATATAAAGCTTTGTTCACGCTGAAACAACATCGGACAACTTTTTATTGTCTCTTGTCGCTTCCTTCTTCTACCGAATAAAAGAAGTAGACACCAGAGACCGACAAAAACTTGCTGGATGTTGCTTCGGCGTGGTAACAACTTTGTATGTTTATTCACTTTAATGCCAAATATTAATCTTGTAGGATAATCAAACTTCTGAACGAAAATACAAAGAATAAAATGGTGTGTTTAAATTGAAATTGTTTCACGACTCAATCGATACACAATACGATTATGATGTTCTGAAAAATGTCAAACTACGTCAATTGCTTACTTCCTTTTCAACTATAAAATAAACATTCAAAATTGTTAACGAACTTCTGTTCAACGAAAAATTATTTGGACACAGACATAATCATTAACGTTGTGAAATACATCATTATTAATCTTGACAATGAGTACAATTTTTCATTCTTTATACCTGAAAGTATTTTCAATTTGCATTTAAATAAAGCCTAATGTAATGCAATTGAAGTCTCGTCTCGATATCCTGTAAAAACATACGAAACTCAGCAATCCGTTATCAATTGGATATATTAAAAGATTCACCAGCACAGATACAAGTATAATAATTTCGTTCCTTGTTAGATCAAACGGAAGACGACTCGTCGATCGCAAAGGACCAATACGTGCCTGATGTGCTATATACTTAACTGTTCGACAGGCAAAGTCTAAGTTTGTGTCTGTGAAACAGCATTCGAATATCCGTGTTTGCTACTCAAATTACTTAAGGAGAAGAACGGTCAGGCTTCAATATAAATAGATATTAATTGCTGTCCATTTATACAAAACGAATATCTCTACCAGTACGAAATTGCAGATTAAATGATAATTGAAATTAAATGCAGCACACTCCGCAAGTTCTCGACAGACTGCGAATTTTTATGCATTCGCATCCTCAAAAGTTTTTCGAACAGGATCAATCAAAAGCTTTCTTTTTTTTATTTGCATAAAAATTCGCAATCCCGTTATCCTTTTTATTTTCGTTAGATCTAATCCCACGAATTAGATCTTGACGAGTACGTTTCAAGTAAATATGGAAAATAACATTTCTGAGTTTCGTCTAAATTTCATGGATTGTTCAAGCTTTCATTTTCTAAAAACAAGTGAATTCGAATTGTTAGGAATATTTTGATAGTACTTATTCCATCGTTCAAATGTTTTCTTATCAGAGTTACCGATATTGTTACCATCTATTTTCCAACATTATGTTAAATCGCAAATAACTTTTACTCCTGTTTTAGAAACTTTCCATGTATGTTTTGTTAATATTAATTAATATTTTTAAAATAATTTATAAGTTTACGCACAGTAGCTAATATAAATTTTTCGTGAAAAATTTGTTGCAACAACTGGAATTTATATATAACCAGACTGCAGATTTAAAGCATTTTTGTACTTTTGAAATTTGGTGCAGCGATATTTTTAAAAGTTTCAAGCAAATATATAATAAGTTTCCTAGAAAGATAATAAAATTTTGAATACGGAAACAATTGTTTTCTCGATTCTATTTCAGAAATGTTATCTAGTAAACACTTGTATCTGCATAAATATCTGCAGTCTATTTATAACTTGATAAAATGGTTTCATTGAAGCTCGGTTCCCATTCAAATATAAAATGGAAACGTTTATTTTCGTAGAAGGATACAGTGTTTTGAATTCAATTGAAAGACACAAAAATTCAATTCGCCATTATGCAATGAGACCAGTTGAGTGCAGAGGATAATTTATATTGTAATAGAATAATTTGTATTATCACCCTTAAATCGAGTCTACCACAATTTTCTTGAATTATATGATTACTCTATCATATTATTCAAATAATACGGATATCCGTATTATCCAAGTAACACGGATGTCCGCTTCAATTGCGCTATGCAAGCACGCGCCAACAGAAATAATATTTCTATAAGTGAAAATTGATTTTTCAATGGTAAGACGTCACTGTCGAAATTATTTCGTGGATATCCGAATACGCGGTTTTATCGATATATCCAATAATGAAATAGGTACCTGGAACTTGGAGAATTCTTGTGGCGAAGCTACACTACGTAAGAATATTAAACTAACGACAGAAGTATGAATAATTTTTTCCATTCAAAATATTATATTAATGTTTAAAAAATTTGGGAGTTAAAATTTAAGTTAAATCTCTATAGACCTTATTAAAAATGTGAAAGTGATTTTCTCATTGCGATTTTTACCATTAAAATTGAAGTTACATAATCAATTTAAATTGAAGAATCGAATAATAATATTTCATTTTTTTTCAAGATTAATTTACAAAATTTCGACAACGTTTAGAGTTCATGAAAATAATTAACTTTTGGTTGAATCTAAATTCTAACATAATTTAGAGTTTACAAAGTAAATATTCACTTTTTATTTAATATTTATATTACCACTGTTAAAGGTGCACATATATACTGTATATATATTTATATTTTTTAAATCTTTTAAATTATGAATCCGAATTCCTTCTTACGATATTTTTAATTACAAATTTCTGCAAATCAGGTATTACCAATAATTCACCACATTGTGAAACAGAAAATCCAGAAGCGATGTAATTTTATTAATCTTTTATATCATAGACTTCCTAGAAGTTTTCCGAAGAATTGTGATAAGTATAATATTTAATCGTTAGAAAATGGCTCGTACGATCAAAATAAAAGTGTCGTAAATATACGCAATATTGTAAAGGAACTATTGTTCATAAACTAACACAATGATTTCGTGAATGTGTTATTTGTTCAATTGATCGTATCATTTAATATCGATTGACAAAATGTAAATAGAAAAATATTTTAAAAATTTCTGAATATAAATATTTGCAAGTTTTAATCATTTCTTCTAACACAATTTCACGACATATAATTATATTTCTAATTTATAAATTCAAAATGTGTTGCTTGCGAAGCAGTGACCTAAATCATGAATGTTTCTCGAATTATTATCTAACCGTTAAACTGAATTCGTCGGAAATTGATAGTCGTGTTATTTACAAAATTACTGCATCGAATAATACGAAATTGTCAAGAAAATCAGAAAGTTGTTAAACTCAATTTCAGCAAATTCGATTGATTTCACTGCAAATATGATTAATCGATTGATGAAGCAGTACTAAGGAATCTCCAGTTTCCAATGCCTGGCCGAAAAATCAAAGAGTATCGATCGGTTATGATCGCATTACACGATCCAACAAGATGATTCGTTAACTAATGATTAACCATGTGTCGACGGCTATTCGTACATGCCTTACGAAACAATTGTCAACGATTTAACGAATGAGATTTAACGAAAGTCAAGGGGGAACTACTTGTGCGAGCACCATTAGAATCGTAGAATTCGTATCAAGCGTGTAGAAGCCAACTAACCGAAGAACAATGTGTACGAGAACCCCGCGAACGATTGTACAGATTCATTATAGTGAAACCACTTTAATATTCCCCTCAACTATGCTAATATCGTAACGGTAACAATCATTTCGTTTGCGTTACGATGCGATTACCGTTGTTCTTCAGAATTACGAAAGGGAGACGCGATGACGGAGGACACGTAGATAACTAGTAGAGACCTGTATATTACTTCCCGGTGAATTTTCAGTGCTAATCAAGGATAATCTAATAACAGTATGTTACAGACTAGCGACTATTATGTAGCCTGAACTGTGGGTAGTGAATTATCGAATAAACTTGTTCTCTCGTGATAAAAACGTGTCTGGTGATTGCCTACTTCTCGCCTCTTTTCTCCTATCCCAAAATATCATCGAATACATCACGTCATTTTCTGTTGTATCGCATAGTGGTATTACGAGCAACGGAAACTGTAAATTGTTCTGCACATATTTCAATCAGTAAATTCCAATTGGTAAACTTGGTAAAGTGATAACACTGTTTAACACGAATTTTGCCTTTTAATATCCACTGGGTAATCCTTGTAGAGCAGAAAGAAGAAAACCAAATTGCTGTATCACCCCCA
>CM052088.1:14830617-14844377 GCA_028453745.1 Agapostemon virescens
AAATATTCTAGACATATTGAAATTTATGAATACATTTTACTTTTGCTAAAATTACAATTCAAATAGCTAATGGTAACTAAATTTTACGCATGAGTATACTCGTCATGAGACAAAATACTACCAATTCCCTATGACGAATATACTCGTCAAACAGGTAACTGGTTAAAAAGATATACCTACTACTGTAGTCGTAGTTATCCATAGTAACGTCATAATAATATATTTTTATTTTGTTAGGAACGTAATGTACATATTTTCTAAGATTCATAAAATGATTTCTTAATACTAAAATGGTATAGATTGCATGGAATATAACTTTTCGTATCGGTCCTCTACAAAGGCGTCATAGTATATTGTAACATAATTCTGAACGTTATAGTAAATGAAGTGTACCTAATTTTTAGGAAGTAATATTATATTTGGTACGAAATATTAATTTACTATGTCATCGTTGAAATGTAAATGAACGTCTTGGAATATTACTCTTATAATAATTCTTTATATTATATCTTCCTCTTTCAACTGGGCATAACATTTTCGCAGAATATTTAAAAGTTACTTATAGTACAAGGATTATAAATATTTACTTATATTTTTTGCAACGATTAAATTAACGCGAGACAAAATAAATTTCATTTTGTGTATTGGACGTTTGTTCGCGTTAAACACAAGTGACAAATAACATTTTATTGCTATGACGCATCTTTTGTTGTTATTCTTAAATATGATCATGTATGTTAGATTTAATTAACCCTCGTTAGATTTTCATCATTTACTCCAACAATTGTATTTGCTATTCATTTTTCATTCTTTTTTATAAATTAGATTTTCAAAAAAGCTATATTTACCTTTCTCTATTTATCATAAATAAGCGTAACTTTTTTCTTTACCTATTTCCAGATATTTTAGTGGTTTTAATGCGACTTCTTTTCAACGTCTCATTTTCCCCTGCAAAAAAGATTTAATTTATTTCTATTCGCAAAATGCTTAATATAAATCGTGTTAAGGAAATGATTTTCCAAACAGAGTACTGTCAGTTTTATGACACGTCTAACTGAGTATAACCAAACTCTGTGTAACACGCCCGATATAGTATGTTGCAAAGGATCAGGTGTTCACTTAAGGGATCCCTTGAATCAACTCAGTGATCAAAGGCTATGGTGAACCTATCAGAGAGATTTACTGGATTACTAACATCTAATAGCAATTGAGCGTTGAATTGCATGCGGTGAACAAAAGGACAGGATTGATCGCCAGCATGTGCTCCCTGATATATTCGTAATTAGTTTGAAACGCAGCAAGCACAGACTTGCGAGAATTTTCGATTGAGCAATTAAACTACAGCGGCTTCGACGGTATATTCCTTTTATTAATATTACTATTATCAACTGAATTTTCAAAAATCATTTCACAGATAAAAAGAAGAATTCACGATGTGTTTGAAGTTAACCCTTTGCACACCAAGCAAATTTAATTCCAAAATTAGAGATATTTTTTTTTAATTTATTACTATTATTCGTACTCGCTACACTTCAATTTTTAACGATTTCTTAACCCTGTACGGGCCGAATTTTTTCCTTAAATATAAAAAAATGTATGCAATGGAATATCAACAATTACAAACCTATATATGTAGATTAAACAAAAATTTACCAGTGTAAACAATTTTATTATAATTTGTAACTTTGTAACTTTGCAGTAACTACGACTTACAATGTTTACACTTCTGCGCATAAAAGCTTATGCGTGAAATTCCATTAACACTCTGACTGCCATGTCACCCATTTATGGGTGACAGAATTATGTGTTCATGTTTAAAAATAAATTTGCACGTTAATATATTCGTTGCACTAAATTTGTCCCTAAATTTGGGATCTGGAGAATACAAGAAGGTTGAAGAGTAACTGTATCTGGTACATTGTAAATTTTCAATTGTTGCTCCGTTAAATAAATTACTTTGACTTTGTGGAAGATTTGAGGTTGTTAGTTGGGCTGTTGAATTGTTAAACAGTTTGCACTTGGCGTTTAACATAGATGTACGTTGCATTTGGAACATTTTATTTTTGGAACCCCTTTGTTGGATCACACTGCAGTGCATATGTATTGGTGTAATCAACTATATCACTTGTAATTTCACTGTAAAATAGTTTTCAAAAATGAAGAGTAGGGTCCTTCGGGGTCTTCAGGGCAATCTTCTTTCCAAGGGCGATGACAACTATTATTCGTCTGGGATACTGATTGCTAAACAATTTTTTGTGGTGCTGAACTTTCCTTATCCAATGATGATTCGGTACTAAATTCATTGTCACTGTCAATAATATTTATGTCTCGTTGGGTAAATACTACTGGATGGTCTTCATCGAATTCAGAATCTAATAAAGAATCTTCGGATCTATTACGACTAATGCGTCTAATTCTAATTCTTCTATTACTTTTATGTGATTATGTATTCATATTTGGGATATACGATATGTAACTCTGAAAATAGAAGAAAGAACAAGCATTATCCTAAATATACCAAAGTCTATCATAACAGCCTACTGTAACCTGAAAGCCACAAAACTGTTTCATATACAAATATTAACAAAATAATTATTGAAATCACAAAGAAATAAGTTGTTATCGACGTGCAAATCTAAAGCTATTACATACGCTTTGTTTTGTTTAATAGATGGAAGCACAAATAATGTAATTATACAAGATGGTTCCGTTGGTTGCTATCTGCAGACAACTTGCAAAGCATGTACAATGACTCTTATTAATATTTGGACATTGTGCTATTCAAAAAATTGTTGCTAGTTTCGATCATTTGCAATAGTAAATTTGGAGTTATTGTTTTATAATATAACAGAACATACATTGTAGTTTGTAATAACATAAATTTTATTTGTTTGTTGCTCATACTTTTCTTAATACCAAACAGTGAACTAAATTATGTCGAAATTTAACGTCGCAAAAATATTCGGACGCTTGACAAACTATAACATTTAAACATGAAAATTATTAACATAAGCAATAATTAATATTTCGTTGGAGAGCCTTTAGCTTTAATTACGTGTCGCAACCGCTTAGGCATATTGTCTATAACTTATTGTAAGTAACTTAGCAGTATACGTCTCCATTCTTCAATTAATCGTTTTTTTAATTCTTCCTCCGATCTTATCGGTGTTGTTCGAATTTTCCTGTAAAAAAAATTCCATACATTTTCAATGGGATTCAAGTCTGATAACTGTGGTGGCGGATGTAATACTTTTGGGCAATTATATAAAAGGTATTCTACTTCCACCACAGTGCTTTATTGTTGGATTTGAATTTATTCGGTTAAGCTCTTGATTTCGTTTACGCCATACTAATTTTCGTCCATCAGTGTTAAACAGATTAAATTTACTTTCATCAGCGAAAATTACATTATTCCACCAAGTTTTTTCCTCATGAACATATTATTTTGCAAAAGCTAATCTTTTTCTGCGATTCGCCTTGTTTATACATATACGGTTCCTTACGCGCTATTCTACCATTATATCCATTTGTTTTCAACACCCGACGTGTTGTATCTGGATCAACTTTCTTTTTTATCTCTTGAAATAATTCAGCACTTAATGTTGCAGCACTCAAACCAGGGTTCACTTTTACTTTTCTCAAAATAATACGTTTTTCTCGGTCGTCAAGCTTCTGTGGTCGGCCTTTCCGAGGAATTGATTCAATTCGATTTTCTTCATTATATCTCCGTATAATATCAACTACGGTATTCTTACTTAATTTTAGAAGATTACCGATTTCCCGATACGTTTTCACTTTTTCTCTGTAAAAAATTAATAATTGTTGTACGTCAAATGAAGTATTTTTACTTTCTCGTCCCATACTTAGAATTTCTAACTGATCCTAACGGCTTTCGAACAGTAACTGATATCGTGAAGCGTGTTCTTCATCTTGCTCGACATTATGTTTGTAAATAAACGGCAAAGGTGTGTTGTTATTTGCAAGAAATGCGAGAATAAGTTATGTGTCCGAATATTTTTGCGACGATAAATTTCGACATCATTTAGTTCACTGTTTGGTATTAAGAAAAGTATGTGCAACAAACAAATGAAATTTACGTTATTACAAACTACAATAAATGTTCTGTTATATTATAAAACAATAACTCCAAATTTACTATTGCAAACGATCGAAACTAACAACAATTTTTTGAATAGCACAATGTCCGAATATTAATAAGAGTTACTGTACTTTGATATTTCAGGTTGACGGTGCTACCAACCGTTATCAATATTGCTATTTGTTACCTCAGAGACTTTGGTAAAATATCGATATATTAACACGTGACTAGACGGTTACACGTCTCCATAGAGGGTTAAATCATTTTAATACGCAAGTGGATGTTTATAATTATTATGACTGAGTTTGTTGTAACTCAATTAACATATTTTACACATGGATATTTCGTAAACCACGGAAAGTGGGGTTATTCTATAAAATGCATTAAAATGAAATAGACTATATATTTATCCAGTTATATTCGTAACACGTGTAACCTACCTTAAAACCTTTTGCAATTACGTGTTTCTATTTGTTTCTGTGTATTCGTATACCAAAGTTTAAAGAAAATTGTTGTTAATAAATCTTTTATATCCTTTAAATCTTTTAAATTGTTAATATATCGTTCTGATTACATTTTTAATGGAATATATAAAACGGTCAATCCAAATTGAAGCAAAGGTAATGGTAAATAAAAAAGATTTAATGAAAAAAGGTAAGGTAATTTTCATGTCGTTGGTAGAAAGATTAAATTCTGTTGTAATTGTGGTAAAACAGTCACACAAACAATCTGAACGATTCTTGTTCTTCAAATTCAAAGTTAAAGTGTCGATATATTAACATATGATTTGAAAGTTACACGGCCGCACAGAGGATTAACTGCAAACGTAGTGACATAAAAGTTGTTTTTTTAATAATATTGTGGTAATTTTTAGTGTCGCCTCAGAGGAGCCATTGGAATGCTAAGGGTTAAAGTTCACGTTTCCAGAAAATGTTCTATATTTGGACTGTGATAACTTCGTAAGAAGGAATAATATAACAATATACTAGATGTCGTTTTAAAGCTATTACTTTTAGGATGCAGCATTCGATTTTATTTAAAAGATTTTGCTTGACATGACGACTGGGAAACTGAATACTCTTTTTTGATAAAAAATGTTACGAATTAAACGTCTGTAAAAACATTAGAAAATTTTTGTCGTAACTGAATCGTCTACAGCTTTGAAAATTAAAGCTTCCCTTTTACAACGACTTCTTAAAATTCAATGCACGAGTTTCTCTTAGTTGATTTATCGAAATATAAGTAGAAGATGTATTGTCAATTTTACAATAATATAAATTGTGAAGACCCACGATCAAACTTGTTCCTCAGTTATTTTATAAAATAGCTTACAAAGGTTTTCAGTAGTCGTTGTAAAGAGAGAGATCCAATCTTCAAATTACATTTAGAAAAAATTAGTTGATACTTTTACACACGATTCAGTTTTTAGCATTTTCAGTGAAAAAGACTTATTCAGTTTTTCATTTGCTGCATCATGTACAAAAATTCTAGAAAAAATTTAATGATTTTTCAACGAAATTGTCATCGTTCAACTATTGATAATTTCTTGAAAATTGAATATGTACCTGCATATACCTGCATATACCTGCAAGGCAAAAATATTGAAAGAAACACACAAAAAATATATTTATTTAGTTTATACTCTTTATTTGCTCCCTAGGACATATTTTTAAGGTCATTTTATAGATTGATAAATAATTTATTTACAGTATAAAATAGAAGTCGCCTTGAAAAATCAATTAGCACCGTTTAAAAATTATTAACTTCTTAAAGAATGGATCTTATGAAATAAATTTTAGTGAGATGTTAAAAACATTCGTTTACTAGATAAAAAAGATTTATAAGCGGTGTCAACTTACTTTCCATGGCAATCACAGGTAAAGTATTACTCAAGGATCTTCTATGCAAATATTTCGAAAAAGCGTATAATAAATTGTTATGAATTCCAATGTGGCTGAAGATACAATTTACCATTTAACTTCGTATCTCTTCAAACTTAATAATAAGTATTCCTATACATTCAGAACAAATACGTTCCTTTGAGACATCTTTGAAAATCTGTGAAAGGGTTGACCTTTTAACACTTTGACTGCCATGTCACCCATATATGGGTGACAGAATTATTTGTCCATGTTTAAAAATTAATTTGTACGGTAATATATTCGTTGTACTCAATTTAGTTCATACCTGGAGACTACAAGAAGGTTAAAGGATAACTATGTGTCAGACATTTTAAATTGTCAATTGTAGCTTCATTAAATAAATTACTTTGATTTTGTGGAATTTTTTAGACTATTGGTTTGGCAGTTAAAGTCTTAACTGGAAACAACGAGTCAACCCCTTATCACATTATAACGAGTCAAACTCGTGCTGAAGATTTCGAATTAAATCTAATTTAATATAAATGTTACGCCTTTCATTTTAAACGGAATCAAATGTTATTATTTTGTAATCAATATTCAAGCATTGAAGTAAATATAGCTGAAAATATGAATTCTCTTTCCTCTTCTACAACATTTTTGATTATAATAACTGTATTCCCACTATAGCAGCTCAAATATTTGCACTTTCTATTGAATATAGTAAATAATTCGTCATTTATGACGAATATATCCATTTTAGTATAAACTACCTTGTATTTGTAACGATTGTATCAAAACTGTTGTTACATCAATATTACTTGTCTTGCTTTACATCTCCTTAAATATTCACGATTGAAAAGTCACTCGGTTAAAAGAGCAACAAACTTAGCCGCTAAAGTTCGTTAGGGCCTCTTCAACCGGAAAACATTCTGCGCATATAAGAAAAACAATTCTAATGCAACGACCAGTAGTCCTATGGAACGTCAAACGCGCTGTCAATGAGCTTTGATAACCTCTATCTTTCGAATCATCTTCTGCTAAGCAATCTCTGTAACAACGCCGCAGCAGAGTTTGCGTAGTTTTAAACATAGCGTGTATGCGAAACCGAAAACAGTTGGTAGCATGTGGCTGCGAGAGGATGATAGTAGTCTAGGTGGGCCGGTGTACGCGGAAGAAGGGAAGAAGAAGACTGCATCGAGAGAAACGTCCGCTGGGGGTAGCGGCAGAGCGGAAGGGGTTGTTGGCAATCAATGCTCCTCATAAGAAAAGCTCGCCCTCTCTTATAGGATCAACCCTCCTCTAAAGTATATACGCGGTGAGGTCTGTATCTACAAAAAGGAGGAGAGGCTCGAAAGGGACGTGTGGCAAGGTGGGGATGCCGGAGACAAAGATGGAGAGACGAGGGTGGAAAGGAAAGGAATGGAAAGGAAAGGGGTAGGAGGAGAAAACGACGACGTCAAGTGGCGATAAAGAGCGAGGAGCTGGTTGATAAGATGGAGCAAGAGGGAAGAAAGGAAATCTATTTCAGGAAGGGTGTAATAGAAGAAGATGAAAGAGGATAGCAGGCCAAAGAGGGGAAAATCTGTTTGCAGGGGATAGAGATAGAGGACGAGGGGTGATAGTAACCAGAATGAGGACTCCGTTGGTGGGAAAAAGAGGGATGAAACGAGATGGAAGAGGGAGAGAGCGATGATACGACGGCGAGGGGGTTGTTCCTGGTTCGACCAACCAGAGGCAAGACGCCATTGATCGGCACGTGGCTCCGGGTTGGTTCAACGATTCCTATGAGGGTGGTGGGTGCAGCTTCTGTTCTTCTCTCGGCTGATGCCACCGGTTCCAGTAGAACCTGCTGGAGGAGGACGAGGAGAAGCCGGTCTGGTGGGGCGGAGACGCGTTCTGCACACTCCGTTACACTTACTGGTAAACCGTATTAATCAACGACATCATGGTTTATCCCCCATTCCTCCCCCACTCCTTGGCATCCATCTACCTCAACCTACTATCTCGCTGCCACCCCTCCCCTCCCCGCAGACTCCATCGCGATCTATAGCGAAACGTACACTGACGTAGCCTTACAGCACCCTTACCTTACCGTCTCGGATGCGGACGAGGACGCTGGTGGGGCATTGCGGGGGCGGAGAAAAGCGCGAGACAGGGATGAAAGATAGCGAAAACGGTGAGACAGAGTGAGAAAGATAGAGGAAAGTGGCGTAAAGACGTGTATGCCAAAGAAATACGGAACGAATGGGGAAGAAAAGTGGAGGAAAGAGGTCTGCGCAGTGAATGAGACGGATTGATTGTGAGAAACGGGGTGGAGGAGAGAAGACTGGGAAGAAACGCGGGAGGAAAATGGGAAAGAAGCGTAGGGGGCGCTCGTAAGTAACGATAGAACGAGGAATGATACAATGGAACGAGTTTAAGACGAGACTGAAGGGAAAATACGGGCGGGGGCGGGCAGGTTTACGGGGGTTAAAACGAGTAAAGAAAATTCAAAGATAAATTCGCGAAATACGGCTGGGGAATAAGCGATGGAGAGGAAGAAAACTGACAATGAAGGGAAACGAAGGATCCGTAATTCTATTTGACTACGCACGGCTAGCGGAAAAAGTTGATGCTTTTGAATGAGCACGACTGCCAGGAATTGGGAACCGGTGAAATAAAGAATTATTAATTATACTCGACGAGTGATTCACTGATTCACTGATTCTCTGAATGTTAGTTACTTTTACGAGCGTGTTCTCGACATGTATCCGATTAGACTTTTTCTCTGTTCATCTTTGCGTTCTTTCTTATATTTTATAATAAAGGTTAATTTTATTTTTTTCGTTTATGTTCGTCATGTATTTTATTTATTTCAGTTTGGAAAATCTGCAGTCATATTTTTACGACATTGTACGAATGTCGTAAAACAGATATGACTAATGCTAGTTACTTCATTATTGGTGATTGGGAGTAAACTGGTTAAGTTTAATCACGCAGTCGGATATATGTCAATAATAGAATGACTCCTGCGTTTGTGGACAGTTACGTTCTACAGACAGTATATATTTATTTCGATCTGCTCGTGTTATATTCAGTTAATGGTGGGATCTATAATGTGAGTATAGAGAATAGAATAAATAAACGAATACTAGAATTCTTCTAAAAGTGTTGTTAGTAAACAGAGGAGTAGAGAAATAGTGTCGAACGTATTTTATTTATCTCTGAAATGAACCAAACTGATTCAAACAATCTTTAGACATACAAATTAGTTATTATGCACAAATGAAAATAGTGCATTTTTCTGCTTGCAATCTACATGGTTGTAAGATGTACGAAATAAGGTAGAATTGGTAAATAGTAATCATAATTGTTAAAGCTACACTTTAAATACCTTTCACAAAATTACTTTATATATTTTATATATGTTATATGTATAGAATATTATGTATATAATATACATATAGAGTTATATAGAATTATATATAGAATTCAATTCTAGAAAATATACTCAATTATTAAGAAGAATTCAATGGAATAAAATTCAATTAGAAAAATTAATTGTAAAAACATTTACATATTGAAAAGAAAGTATACTATTCTTTTACGAATATGTATCATTAAAGTATATTAGACTTATTCCGAAATAAACGATGTAGAAATTGAAATATGCCGTTTATTTAGCTTATTAAAGGTATTTTACTATATTTGGATATTTCTTACAAATCTTATGTTTACCTATATTACCTATATTATGTAATAATATATCTTCAACTATTTTACAGGTTTCCAAATTCGCGTTTCTGTCAATAATATTTTTTTAAAGCCAGACTCACTCTTTTGTGCAAATCAAATTCATTTTTCCACAAATAAATATTTCCTACAAATTTATTTTCCTAAATTATTCAAACAAAAATAAAATGTACTGTTCTGAAATTCAAAATTTTATTATGTGTAATATAAGGCGTAAATTAGTTATTTAACACTCAACCTACTACAGAGGGTCAAGTGACCCTCTTCAGATTTTTCATTTTACAATTATTAAAGTTAGAAAATTGCTTTCACAGGAATCGATTCAATAGATCTCTTTGTTCAATTATACTTGTTATGAGAATCGCAGATAATCCAAACAAATTAAATCTTGGCATTTTTATAAGACAATATGCACCAGTCAATTTTAATGCTCGGTAAGTTTAGTTTTAATGTAAAGTTTAGTTTTAATACTAATGTTATTAGTATTATTCGCAGGAAGAAAGTTTAAGAAAATTAAATGATTTTAAGAGATTTACATATTGGTGTTATTAGCTTTTATGTAGGTGGTTGCGCAAAAGATTTAAGAAGGCCAATTTTTAACTGTTTTAAAATATAATATTAGATGAAATACGCTAAACACATACATTTGACTGTAATGCTTCTCCTATCGCTGCTTGAGGTTATGTCATGTACACATGGATTTATCTAATCATTATGAAAATCTGTAGGGGTAGCCATTGCAACAGAACAATTAATATACTATTCGTTAAACGCTCATGATTTGTAAGAGCAGAAGGGTCTTCTTCGCTAGGGTTCATCATTGCAAAGTATAATCTTAAAAATAGCGAAGTCTGCTTTATAGAGACTTGCATTGTCCAAAGTCAACTACAGTTTCTTCTGATAGATTCAATTTTTGCAGTCACTTAAGAAATTTGCAAAAATACTTAACCCCTTGACCTACAAATAAAATGGAATTTGACGCGTTCAAAAAGTACCATTTAACTAGTTGAACTGAACAGTTATATGCACGCTTAGAAACAAAAAATTTTATTTCGAAATTTACATTGCTGTATAATATTTAGTCAGGTTGATATATAATGTTAATGGACGGTAGTTTAGTAACATTATAAAATAATAAATTAATAATTCTGTGAAGTATGATACATTTCAAGGCATTTTCGAATATGTAAAGGAACTAGACATTTTTTACACTGCCAGGTTGTTTCGCTTCTTACATTATTTTTTATATTTTTTAATATTCAAACATTATTATCACTAAAATTACCGAACAATAAATCCAGCGATATACATTGCTTTGTAATAATAACGAGACTGCATCTATTAAAACTTCATACAAGTCTTATTATAACGTGTGTACGTCATTAACCCCTTGACGTACAAATAAAATGGAACTTGACGCGTTCAAAAAGTACCATTTAACTAGTTGAACTGAACAGTTATATGCACGCTTAGAAACAAAAAATTTTATTTCGAAATTTACATTGCTGTATAATATTTAATCAGATTGATATATAATGTTAATGGACGGTAATTAAGTAACATTATAAGATAATAAATTAATAATTCTGTGAAGTATGATTCCTTTCAAAGTATTTTTGAATATGTAAAGGAACTAGACATTTTTTACACTGGAAAGTTGTTTTGTTTCTTACATTATTTTTTACACACACATAGCATCTCTTTGCAGGATGTTCCTTTTCGTTAGTGAAAGGTATATGTTCTGGAAAATGTGCCGAATATTTTGCCTATAATCGAGTTGGGTACTCACTTTGCGACGGTCTGCCGCGTGTCGAGTAACTAGGAAGTGACAAATTGTATGGCATATCTTCTGCGATATTCGATCGAAAATCTACAATCGATTGCTTTGTTGAATTAGGCAACTTAGAATACAGAACATAAGCATTATAAATAGCTACATCAAGCAAATTAAAGAACATTTTCTTATATCTCTTGGTACTCTTCTGCATAAGTGGGAAACATGATTGAAGTTAGTCTTGTTTATCGACGCCAGAGACAGCTCCTGACGTCTCAGAGACGTCAAAGTCTACAATGACACATTAAATGAATGACATCTAACAGACGTCATTGTATGCCAAGGAGTTAAAGTAACCATAAATTGGTTATCTTTAAAGTTCAAGTACAGTTCAAACACAGTGACTTTAGAGTTCAAGTCAGTAGGAGTCGCATAACTAGTATTTCACTTTTGGGTTATCCACAAGCTGATTTTGGTATGCAATAAGGGGGAATTAGATTTATAAGAAAAATGTACAAACATAAAGGTGGATTTCATCTGTGCGAGGATGAATTTGAAGATGATTTTACAAATGTTCAAAAAATATGTATCATTGTTATTCTCGTCGGGCGTTCTACAATTTTTCTATCGCATACATCTATTCTACAACATTTCCCAACTGTGACACGGATGAAATGTATTGTAGTAAAGTAATGTAAATATGAATAAAGTAAAGTTAGAAACTTTTAAAAGAATATAGATATGACTTTTCAATCATTAATATTACAATCTTGCATTTAATTCGTACCTTGTAAAAGAAATCATTTAATACAATTTTATAATTTCTTTACACTTTTTTAAAAATTTACTTTAAAAATTCTCAAATATTATACATGGTAATATGAAACGTCACTATGTCGTTATTAACACTAGAAGTACCGAATAATAAACGCGACTGATGTACATTGTCTTCTAATAATGACCTTGTCCCATTTTTCTTACAATGCTTCAATGAAGAAATTCATTCGAAGCTTTCCAATGAAGATACTTTTATTTTCTCGAATTGTGAAAGAAAAAATTACGGACTAATCATTTTAAGTGGTCCGGTAGTTCTAGTGTTAATCTAGGAATTGTATATCTTTGTGATGAAATAAAGAATCTTATTATAAATATAGTAGATTATGTAATTTGTTTTTAATGTAAATTCTTATTTATGGAGAATGGTCTGCAAAACACGAAGCTTGCAGAAGCATTTGTGCTGATCTCGTTTTTCGAGTTCATCAGCAATAAAAACAAAGTGGAAGGAGTTAAACCAAAGAACGAGAAATAGTGTAAAAATAAGGCGCCAAGTCACTTTGGCGAAGAATGACACGTACTTAACGATGTCTCTTGATAGTTGGACCATTATGTGGCCAGTCGGGATTCGACCATCCCCCGCAGCTATCAGTGTGTATAGCGAAGGAAAAATCCGATTGATTCTCCGGGTTCTTGCTGCTGTCGTCTCCCTAAGGAGTCTAACACAGTCGATATCACCCCATTTTGTTAACACTTCAAGAGCAATAGAACGAAGCAGATTACGTATGAATTTTCCATATCTTCGCGTGAGAATTCAGGATGAATTGTATTAACTCTTGTACGCTTGTCAGAAATAGTTTCGTATACATATAGAGAAGATATAAAAATGAAACTCTATTTTTGCCGTACACTTCAAATCGACAAATTCAGTTTTATTTCCAGTGATACATGTTGAAGAATTGTTACAGTATCTGAAAAGAAAAAATGTAAGAACAACTGTCGACAGAACAGTACGATTAACACAAGAACTACCAAATCAGTCATTTTGACTGGTCCCTAGTTTTTCCTTTCGCAATTATTGAAGTTATAAAAATGCTTTCATCAGAAATTTTCAGGTGTACTTTTTTAACACTTTAATGACCGTACGTTTACACAGTGAAACGTTGCCAGGGGCCGGCAATATTTTTGAAGAAATAATTTAAAACACTTTATTAAATTCACAAAATAATACAATAACAATAACAATAATACAATAACAAATTTAATATTTTTCCTTTGTGTGATAATTATTAAAGCAATTACCTACATGTAACAATAACATTTGTTCCGGCAATTACGCACATGTTGTATGAGCAGCCATTAAAGTATTAATGACGTATACCTTGCAATAAGTATTGTTTAAACAATGTATATCACTGTACATCAATGTATATCGTTGTATTTATTGTTCGGTAGTTCTAGTGTTAACAAATTAACAAATTTGAAAGTAACGTTGGAAACAATTATAGTTATATAACAT
>CM052088.1:14854377-14872337 GCA_028453745.1 Agapostemon virescens
ATGGACAGAACTTTCCGATTGACCTAATATGAATTGTAGGCGGATCAGGTACTAGCGGGAAAGTCTCGTTCTACTGTCCCTCTGTCGGTGAGCGCAGGAGGTACAGCCATCAACTACCCCCTTGCCAGTGATGAATGATATTTAAAAGAGTTCCTTTCCATGATGATAGATATTAGAATCCGGGAAAGATAATAATGATGTCGCGCAGTAAGAAGTCCCACTCGATGATGAATTTTGTAAATTTCAATCTTATAGAAAGGAGATTTCGCATGACGAGCGAAAATCGGCTCGGAAGAAATGCGGGATCGTCGGTGGCGAGGCTTTGAGTCACACTCAGCCTATCGAACCGTAGATGCTGTTGTCCTAGTATGGCGGACTGAAGAGGACGTGAAGAATTCGGTGCCGTTGATCCTATGAGAGAGTCTGCCGATCTGTAGACGTCGCTGTAGGTTTGGGTCTCGTGCCGGGTGGATACCTGGGATGTCTGCAACAGATCGCCGGTGGGCCATGCTAGGACAGAGATTACGTAAATTTCAGTTAACACATTGCGTACGGGTCACGAGATATCTCGTTTTTAGCAAGCTGAACGTTATGGCCGGGTCATGAGACATCTCGTTTTCATGTTTCTTCGACTGAATCGATGACTTAAGCAACTAGAGACAAAATGTGTTTGTTACGTTACCAGGGTAGTGAAACCTTGCGCATTCTTGTGACAAATGATAAGCAAAATAACCGAATGTTGACATTCCAAGCATGTAAAAACAATCAGTCAGTATAGCCAATGCATTGGTCGATCTGTGCCGATCGTCTACCGTACCATATCAAGTGTTTTATTGTTGTACATTTTGTTGTTTCAATGTTTGTGTTTTAATTTGTAAGGAAACAGCATTTTAAAAATCATTTACACTTTCAATCTGTTACTGATAATTTTTTTTTACCAGATAAAGCATTATTCAAGTTTGTGAAATAAGCAATTGTTAAAATGTAAGAAATCTTATATAATAAAGAGATGTAAAAAATAAATAGAGATATTTAAGAGTACTTTTTGTGAATGTAATACCAAATGAAAATTAAAAATGCGCATATATACATCGTATAGCTTGCCAAGCATACTTCTGGAGCGTTCAAAAATGTGTGGGCCCTGGGAGCGTGTTGAGCGCGCAGAACGCCGTACGCAATATGTTAATAGAACGGTGCTAGGAAACATCCATCTTTCTGGTGCTGATCCGTAGTTGCGAGGCTCCCTGGTTGTAGTTGTTGTCGTCTTTACCCATCAGAAGGTTGCGCTGTTGTTGTTCGTCGTCGAGATCATCAATTTGGCGGTTATTTATGGCGGTGATGGAGGGAGAAAAAGAGAAAAGGAAGGGGATTAAGGATGGTATATATATGAATCGAAGGCGGATCAGGTACTAGCGAGAAAGTCTCGTTCTACTGTCCCTCTGTCGGTAAGCGCAGGAGATACAACCGCCATAATAGATTTATGGCAAATCGTACCATACATTCTGAAACAATTGTGTTTTGACGGCTGATTAGGTGATGGTGGAGCAGAAGAAAAGGAAGGGAACGTTTCGTTCTGGGCCAGCTAGAGGACTCGTAGATAAGGCTCATTAGCAGGCTCTACCTTAAACGTTGGAAATCGAACGACGTTTAAGAACGGTATATACAGGGTGTCGCAGGGTTTAAGGATCAGACTCTGTGACAATATTCTATGGCACTAGATAAGAAAAAAATGTTACATAAAGCAACAATGTCACATAAAGCTTTATTAAAAAGTTATAATAAAATTACGGAATTCAAGTAATATGGATAGATATTTATAGTAACATAAATAATATAATTCAAGTAAGTTTGCTTATTGCTTATATCAACTAGCAATAAATAAAATGTGCTTACGAGAAGATATAATTTTGTCATTTTCTTATTTTACTTTTATCGAAGGGTATAAATGATTGCAAGAATAAACCTACAGCATATTTCCAAATCGTTGAAATAAATTAGTCTATGAGATATTGTAAATGTTTACTTTTGACGATAAAAAACTTACGCAAACATATATATAATTATCATAAGAAAATTCTGTTTTGTTTTAAATTTTCTCTGAATTCGCCAACAGCTTTTTTTAAATGTTTTAACACTCAATTTTTTCTAATGCCTCACTTTTGCTAATTTCAGAGTAATATTTTATATTCGAGGAACAATCACTTAAAGGCTATTGCAACATTATTGTTTCATGAATTCAACCCTTAAACGACTAGATCATTTCCCCATAAAATCGATCGGTAATTTCTCCTTGAATTATGAATTGCGATTTTGTGTAAAGTGGTATTACAGCTAGAAAGGGAGTGGCGTTGTAATTGAATCACTTTGTGGAGGGAAATGAGGGTACTTTATGGTGGGTTCGTGCTCGACAAAAGAAAACAAGCGGATCCTGCGCCCGAAGAGAATGCAACATTTATTTTGCAGGATAGTTTCCCCGCAAATTTCCTCGTTTAACAGCAGCGAAATTATGTGCTCCGTTGCGATTAATTGAATTCGCTTAACGATATTTTGCCATAAGATTCGCTGCGATTAAAAGGTTACTGCTACGTTAATAACTAAACCAGCACTAGCTTCGCATCAGAAAAACAATTTGAAATTATAAACAAATCACCCGCAAAGTAAACCATTTTTGTTTGAAATGGAAAAATGTATACCACCATTATTAAAGCAGAACGATATTCGCAACCGCATCTCGTGTATGCAGAACTGGATATGCGATCGTATTATATTTAAATATAAATTATTATTTGCAGGAATGTTGCCAAAACATAATTTAACTTTATGAGTATATATTATGCATTTCAATAGTATTTTCAAAAGTATTATGGAAATTTAAATGGTTTACGAAAAAGATTAACTGATAAGGGAAAACTATTGATTACATTGTTTATTTAATTTTGCG
Organism: Agapostemon virescens; assembly: GCA_028453745.1. Classification (NCBI taxonomy): domain Eukaryota; kingdom Metazoa; phylum Arthropoda; class Insecta; order Hymenoptera; family Halictidae; genus Agapostemon; species Agapostemon virescens. Next base: position 14,857,319 of record CM052088.1, read on the forward strand.
AAAGAATAACTTTGCACGTTTAATAGACTACGCGGAAGTATAGAAAATAAAAATAAGAGAGAAACCTTCAGAATGTATGGAAAAAGGTATCTCTCTTTATCTTGTAGATACCATTTGTAATGAAAAGAAATAGATTTCAATTATAGTTCTACTTATATGAATTACTTGATTTTAATATGATCTCTCCAAAGTAAGGAGAATTAACACAGGTCTTTAAAGTTATTAAATTAATTGAACCTTGGTGTGTTAAAGATGCTTTGCTCTATTTAATCATCGTTTCAACAAGCTGAAGTGTTTCTTCATGTTATAAGAAGGTGTACCGTTATGTTTAGACAAATCTTTCTACACAAGAAACATTCATATAATATTTACAATTAAACCGAAAAATTCTCAAAATTGAAAACATGACTTTTTTTAATTACCAAGAATTAACAGCGACGAAGAGAACCGATTTTCGACTTATAAGGGTCACTGTAACATTTACATTGGTTATCAAATTTCAAAGAAGATGTTAATTCACGCGTTCACGAATTGCATGTTCATAATACGGATTTTATAAATATTGAATTAATATATTTTTCAGTATGTCACAAATTCTGTCTACACCGTCTTAGTAGCCATATCTAATTATGGTACTAATAATATTTTGAAAATTTTATATGAGACATTATATAATGTATTCGTCGAACTTTTCTATAGTAAATTGCAGACCGAACTTTCATGCAGAATACGAAACATCTGCATTAACGACAAGATACAGACCCCACATAGATTTTACTAAAACAAAAATATAATACAATAATACTTAAAAAATTTTTTTGTTCACGTTTTTTCACATTGAAATTTTGCCGAAAAGCTATTACTCTTTTAGAATTTAATATCTTTATTTCGTTACAAGCCATAGCTATTAACCGCAAGCTGTGTCTTCTGCGCGTTATTAAGCATCTATTCTTTGTTCGAGTTGAGGCGTTTTTTCGGGTTTACTCCGTCAACTTTGGGGACCTCTCGAGACACGCGGATTTTCTGCATGTGTTATCCTCAGATACGAGATGTAAAGGGTGTCCCAAAATTAACGCAAGATTAAAATTAAATAGAAAACACAGTTTTTAGTCTTTAGATTGTTATTTTTTCATTGAATCATAAAGTACATAGGATAGGGTTATTTATGGAATAACACATTGGGCATATGGCCTCCACGCCTTTCCTGGCACATACGCATTCATTTGTCGAAATTTTTCATGACCATTCTGCATAATTGTGGCTGAATTTCGTTGAAGCAGCGTTTAATTTCCTCTTGTAATGGACGTGTGGTTGTGGGCTTGTTGACATAGATCTTTGATGGGAAATGTCTCATCCAGAAATTGAATCGTTTCACTGGCTGTATGGCATGTGGCACCGTCTTGTTGAAACCACATATTGGCCACACATCAATAGTATCCAATTTCGGCAGAAAGAACTGTGTTATTATGTCGCGATATCGGCACCAGTAACAGTTACTGCTTGACAAGCCTCATTTTCAAAAAAGTGTGGTCCAATGATGCCTCCAGCCCAAAATCCGCACCAAATAGTGACACGTTATGGGTGCATTTGTTGTTCGACAATCACATGTGGGTTCTCCGAACCCCAACCACGGCAATTTTGGCGATTAACAAAGCCATCAAGGTGAAAAAGTGCTTCATTGCTTAGGATGATTTTGCTCGAAAAGTCAGCATCCACTTGTTGTGTTCAATAATCCATTCCAAGAACTCTCATCGCTGTTCATGGTCATTAGGTTCCAATTGTTGTGTTAATTGAATTTTGTAAGCATGGAGACACAGATCTTTTATGAGTATACGCTGTGAAGAGCTTCTTGAAATTTGCAATTCTTGTCCACGACGCCGAATCGATGTTCCCGGGTTTTCACCAACACTCTCACGCACTGCTTCGATATTTACATTTGAACGGCTTGTGTTTGGACGACCGGTGTGTTTAGCGTCTCCAACTGATCTAGTCTCCCTGAACTTTTCAATTAATCTTTTCACAGTTGACGAGGTTAAAACACTATTTTGACCATATTTTGTATAAAATTTTCGAACTGCGGCCGCCAAACTTTCATTATTTTTGCACCAACAATCATCTCATCGAATATTCTAAAAACACATTTCATAGCATATCAAATATATAAACATGAAACCGGACTTTTTTTAGAAAAAATACACATTAACTGTATGAAAGTGATACAGATTATTTTATTCAAAATATTACCTATCGGTAGTTATACATTTTTCCCATCTGTCTGAAAATTTGTGGATACCACGCCAAAAATACTGTTCTTCTTTTGAGGCAAACCAATCATCGAGACATTTTCTTAAGATACTGAACGCTACTCAGCAAGTGCGTGTGCCATCGATGCAAATATTGAAAGTAAGTCTCCGCTGTTTTTCATCTTAAATTGGGCACTTATGGCGAAAGAACAGTACCTTATGTTTATATAATTATTGCAATCATTTGTTTCATTAATCTTTTTATACATACTTACACTTGAAATTGAAACAAAATCCAAATAAATAAAGAAAAATTCTAGGAGCGACGATAGTATTTAAAAATAAATTAATCGTGGACATACTTCTCTCTAATAATGGCATCTACTTTTGATTGAAACAATTGAGGTAAAACATTTTTCATTTCACTTTGAACTTTCGAAATAAATTTTGTTCCTTCAAAAATTACATTTGCACTAGTTTGTGTTAAAGCAAAGCTTAATTAAAGTTGTCACTCCGTTTTCAGTATACAACTTTTTCATATTTTATATGTTAGTTAAATTTTAAAAACAGTATCATGAGAGTTTAGAATTTCTCTACCAAAATTTACAAAATATTTATAATGATATTAACGTTAAGAATTTGTTCACGATTTAACATTTTAGTAAATACAGATTGCAATTAATTTTAGTTGGCTGCATTCAGTTTATTCTAAATCTTATACATTTTTTCTGTCCTTCACCTTGAATGACCTTGGAATAATATAATCACTGAATTCCTAATGAAAGGGACTATCATTGTATGTGTTTAAAAAAGGGTGGTTCCATTTTAAAAAGTCAAGGTGACCTTAAGACCTATCTCTAAAAAAATGACATAAAAACAAAATTTTTTTATAGCATCGTGTCAGCTCCATTGTACCATTCAACTTTGTCCTTACCATATTTTACGTATCTTTAGAAACAACAAAGATATTTGAGGTGCAAACGTTTGGTCACTCACCCTGTATACAAATTCCGCTCTTATATTTACAAACCTAGTACATATCTTATTCTCATATTCGTCACTCACAAGGGAACATTTGCAGATGCGAAAATCCGATTTTGATGAAACTTATGGGAGCTTACAGCTTTATTTTTTAAACAAAAAACTTTATTAAAATTTTCTTGCACTACTACATTTCCCATTGAAAAACACAATTTAAAAAAAAATTCAAATTTTTTCGACCTCTGGTTTCCAAGACATCTCAAAAATACCCCAACATTGAGGGCTGTTTTCACCCCTTCAAAGTGAGTGGTTGCCGATAAAAAAACACGTGTCAAATATTTTTCAGAAAACTATAAGCACCCATAAGTTTCAACAAATCGGATTTTCGCATCTGAATATGTTCCCGTGTCAGTTACAATTGTTAGTTTGTTAAAGTTAGTTACGTTGGAAAACACGTCCATAAAATCTGCACTCTATAAATGATCAAACGCTTTCAGTTTATGTTTTTCGTCTAGGAAAAACATAAGGAGAAAAGCATAAGCGGTCGCACGAAAACAGAAAATTTGAAAAACGAATTACCGTGTTACGGATACTAACGCATTAGGTGTGCCACAAAAACTTAGGAACAGCCTGTACAAGAGGAACGTCGATCCGATATCTCGATGGAAAGAAGAACGAAGGGGAACAGCCGCGAAGTGGATTTGAAAATTGAAAATCATTGCCGCTCCTGATCCCCTTAGGTCCTTCAGACAACCACGATAAATTCTCTTGCGGCCTAGGGCTCGTACCGAGGCTTTACTCTTTATAAGGCGTTATACAGGAGATCCGGTGGTCGTTCCTTCAGCCTTTTCCTACGCCTTCTATGCCGTCCTTTTGTCCGGCAAAACTGCGCCCTTCGCTTTAGTAGAACATACGATATCAACCCTCTGAACTACGCTTGTACACGTTGCTTGAATTTCCATCGTTTATAATCCTGGAGAAAAGTCTGAGATACTTCACGTATTTATACATTTCGCATATATCGAAGAAAAGCATTGCACATTTTGTACAACCTATCTGTCGCTAGTGTCGTCAAACTATTGGGTTGTTCGGAAAGTAATTTCGTTTTTTCCCGACAGAGGATTTAATTGTATTTTTTTTGCACCCAACTTCACACTTAAGCCGCATAATCATTATATGTTTTGAGAGCTGATATAGCAAGGCTTGTGTGTGAAAAATTCCTATTGATTCTATGCAGTAGTTTTTGGTTGGTGCCTTTTTAAATATGGAGAGCAATAAGCAGCATTTTCGTCATATTTTACTTTTCTACTATAGAAAAGGTAAAAATGCTGTTCAAGCCAGAAATAAATTAACAGATGTGTATGGAGAAGGTGTGTTGACAGTACGCCAGTGCCAGAACTGGTTTGCAAAATTTCGATCTAGCAATTTTGATGTCGAAGATTCGCCACGTTTTGAAAGGCCGGTTGAAGCTGATAAAGACACGATGAAGGCATTAGTTGATGCAAACCGGCGAATAACAACACGTGAGATCGGTGAGAGGTTAAATTTATCAAATTCAATTGTTTATGACCACTTGAAAGGCCTGGGTTTAACCTCGAAGCTCGGTACATGGGTTCTCCATGTTCTCACGGAGAGAAATTTGTATATTCGCGTTGACGTCTGTGATTCGCTTGTCAAACGTCACGAAAACGATACATTTTTGAAGCGCATCATTACTGGGGACGAAAAATAGGTTGTATATAAGAATGTCAAACGCAAGAGATCATGGAGCAAAAAAGATGAACCGGCCCAAAGCATTTCCAAAGCCAATATCCATCAAAAAATGGTGATGCTGTCTGTTTGGTGAGATTTTAAAGGAATCGGTTTTTTTGAGCTTTTACCGGATAACACAATTAATTCGGAAGTTTACTGTCATCAGCTGGACAAACTGAATGATGCACTTCAACAGAAAAGGCCAGAATTAATCAACAGAAAAGGTGTAGTGTTCCACCAAGATAATGCGAGACCTCATACAAGTTTGGTCACTCAACCAAATGCTTTTACAGCTTGAATGGGATACAATACCACACCCACCATATTCTCCAGATCTGGCACCTTCGGATTATTATTTTTGCCGGTCACTGCAAAATTTTTTAGACGGTAAAACCGTCACTTCAAATGAAGAGGTCAAAAACCACCTCGATCAGTTTTTTGCCAGCAAAGACGAAAAATTTTATGAGCGTGGAATCATGCTACTACCAGAAAGATGGCAAAAGGTATTAGACCAGGTATTGAATATTTGTTCATTATACGAAAATTGTCTTTCATTTTCACAAAAAAAAGAACGAAATTACTTTCCGAACAACCCAATAGTAGGGATATGTGACTGTGAACGAAAATGATACGTTGCTTGTCCGAACAATATTTGAATGGTTATATTACCTTGTTGTCGGCATTGGTCGAATGACTAATTGACTCACCGTCGATGATCCCTACGGACTTGTGGAACAATGTGACCTTTAACAGCTACGAAGCACTTGTGCGGACTGTGGACAATCGCACGAATCTGTAATCCAATTTTTTCCTCACAAATTTTTGACAACATTGGCTGCTTGAGGGAGAAGTTTCTTCCTCCACCATAAAAAGACGTTCGAAGAAGATTTTCCTTCTTCGAGTCAAATTAACGAATTTTACGAAATTAACGAAAATCGTGTGCAACGTATCGACCACGCCTTTAATTTCGCGACTTGAACGGACTAAAAGTTTGTTCCCGTTCCTAGTCTCTCCTCTCCTTCTTTCATTTCTTCTGCTTTCTTATTTCGAGCTTGTGTACAATTCCTATCCACTGTAAATGTGATTTTACTTTCATGACCACATTTCGCTTTCTTCATGTTTTCTTAAGTTGAAGTCTGACAATTTTCCTCCATCTTTTTTACTATATTTATTTTATTCTCTCACTTTTCACACTGTAGTAAGTTCTATCTTCTTTCAGTTGTGAAATCTATTTTAAGACAATGCAAAATTCAGGATCGAAGTTGCAGGCGTACGTTCTTCATTATTTAAAACTGATCTACAAGCGAAATACGTACGTGAATATTTTAATATTAAATATGTCATTTGATATTAAGAAATTATTGAAATATAAATACCGTTGCCGCCTTGTATTACAGCATGCATACATAAGCTAAAGTGAATCAATTACAGCAATAAATGTATCAAAGATCATTGAAATAAATCACGGCAAATGTTGTATTTACTGTATGTTATTCGTATTTTTATTAAAAAGAGTGTAGTCTACGTGGAAAGAATAAAGAATAAATAAATAAATAAATAAATAAATAATAAATATACCACAAATGTACCCTAATTACGGAAATTTGTTTACTTAATTTCAAACGAAGTTATATACGAACAAAATCGAACGTCTCAATCATTTTATAAAAGTAGAAAGTGAATTCGTTGGTTTTACAAGAATTTTTAAGTTGTATCCACTTCACTTATTTTCAAAATTTCCTTTGTTATTGTTAGACAGATGTTAACTCAGATAATTTTTAAGATTATTTTAACCCTCTGGACTCTGAGCAATTTTAATTCCAGAATCGAAACATTTTTTATATATTTATATTACATCTACGATTTGGTGGAAATTGTCACAAAAAACTTCTTGCAAAATTAACCCTGACCTTAAAAATCAAGGTAAAGAAATCAAAATTTTGTTGGTTTAATTGTGTTCTACTGGTCACAGGAACCATTTTGTGAAAGAAAACATGGGCTGCATTTCAACCGTTCTCATAAAAAATAATGTTGCATTCCTTATAATTTTGCAACTTCTTTATTTACAAAATGTTTACGTTTAATTATTATGCGTTAGCTGGAAAACTATAATAAAATGCAGTGCGAATTAGTGGAAGGCTAATACCTTCGGTAGAAGGTATTTAGGTATGTATTAGGTCAATCGGAAAGTTCTGTCCATCTAGCTTCGAGTAGCCGTAGCTCGAACTGTGGGTAACTATAACCTCTAAAGTAAGGCTAACTTTTTAGTTTGAACATTTGTTAATAAAACTCAGTACACAACAATTTACGCTTGCATCAATAACTTCGTTTTTTTCTACATTGAAGATGTCGGAATTTGAGCCGAATAAGCGTCATTTGCGCGAAGTGTTAGTCTTTTGTTTCAATTGGAAAAAAACGGCAGCTGAAGCTCATCGAATGATTGTAGACGTTTATGGCGATAATGCTGTTTCCGATAAAACATGTAGAGAGTGGTTTCGACGTTTTAAAAATGGTGATTTTTCTTTGGAGGACAAAGAGCGTTCTGGACGGCCACGAGTATTCGAAGACGAAGAATTGCAGACATTGGTGGATGAAGATTCATGTCAAACGCAAAAACAAATTGCAGAAGCGTTAAATTGTGCTCAATCTGTCATTTCCGACCGTTTAAAATCCTTAGGGAAGGTCTACAAGGAAGGAAAGTGGGTCCCATATGAACTCAAGCCAAGAGACATTGAAAGGCGGGAAACCATCTGCGAAATTTTGCTTGCTAGGCAACAAAGAAAGGGGTTTCTCCATCGTCTCATCACTGGGGATGAAAAATGGATTTATTTTGACAATCCTAAACGTCGAAAAACCATTTGTGATCCTGGCCAACCCTCAACATCGACGCCAAAGCGGAATATCCACGGAAAAAATGCTTTACTCTGCATTTGGTGGGATGAGGAAGGTGTGGTATACTATGAACTGCTAAAAACTGGTCAAACAGTCACAGGAGATCTCTACCGACAACAAATTATCCGTTTGAGTCGAGCATTGCACGAAAAACGAGCACAATATAAAACGAGACAGCGTAAGGTGATTTTGCTGCATGACAATGCTCGGCCTCACGTCTCAAAAATTGTCAAGGAAACGATAGAAGCACTTCGCTTGGGAATTGCTACCACATGCGGCTTATTCACCAGACTATGCCCCATCTGACTACCACTTGTTTCGGTCGATGGCACACGCAATTGCTGAAGAACGATTTAATTCGTACGAAGATCTCGAAAAATGGATCTCCGCCTGGATAACCTCCAAAGATGAATTATTCTTTCGACGCGGAATTCGCTTGCTGCCCGAAAGATGGGAAAAAGTCATCGCTAACGATGGACAATATTTTGATTAACGTACTTTTTTATTTTCTTTCATGAATAAAGCTTTACTTTTTGTAAAAAAACGGACGGAACTTTCCGATTTACCTAATAGAGGCGGATCAGAAACTAGGGGGAAGGTCTCGTCCTAGTGTCCCTCTGTTGGTGAGGATAGGAGGTACAGGCGCCACAGTCATAATCGTAGTCTCGACGAGTGATTCCTGAAACGAAGGCAACGTTTGCTGGAGACCCATGAACCTTGAACCTGGTCACGGTGACAAAGTTGCCGTCTACCTCGTGCGGAAATGCGGAGATTCCGCACTCCCCCTCCTTCACACGCACAAGAGCGCGTAGGAAAGGGAACCGGGTCCGAGGTGACGTATCCATTTTTTTAGGGAAAATCATCAGAACCGTTCCGGCCTTGGTAAAGCATCACATCAAGAGGTCGGGCACTGCATTAAACTCGTCCCGGCCTCCGTCAAAAGATAGAACAAGCATTCGGACACTGCACTTAGAGCATTTTCTTGAAAACCATCAGGGTTTTTCACGAAGTCACACGGGACTGAATAACGGAGCAGAAGTTGTATAGCTGTACTTTATGAAAGTCTGTAATATCATCCGTGTTATTACATTTGTCCCGCGTACACGTGAGTGGTCCTTCGATTTGAACCTAACGACATACATCAACGTGCTATACACAGCGATAGAGAATTCGCGAACGGTCGCGAGGCACCACGTAACAAATCCTGTGCGAAATTGGGAAGCCTCTAGGATTGTAGACATCGAGGATAAACCCCATGCGTAATTAGGGAGCCACTGGAAGGTTGGATGACACACAGACGAATCAGGTAGCTGTAGGATACAGACGAACCCAGTGCAAAACGTGTAATACAAATGGCATAATTTTCAAGGACAAATCCAATGCGAAACTAGGCAGCCACTAGGTTGGATAAATGTTTTTTTTGGAATATGATGGAACGAATGAACCTTATGAGAAATCGGGGTGTCACCAGGATTGTTAGTAAGTTTCGGAACTCTAATTATATTGGTAATAGAAATAAGTCTCCGCTGGTTTTTTTTATCTTAAATTGGGCATTTATTGCGAAGGAACGTTACCTTATGTTTTATTCAAAGTGTTATCCATCGCTAACCACTACTTTTTCCCATCTTTCTGGCAACATCCGGGTACCGCTTTATCTTTTAACGCTATCCATGAATCGAACCAATTTTTGGTATCTGTTGAGGCATCTGTCTCGCGGTTCGGGGTCGCTCAAGTACGATGCTTTGTAAGAGCACGTACTCGCTCCAGCGCAAATTAATGACAAGGAGCGCAAAATTGAAATGTGAGACCCGACCAGAAGCTTGTGGTTTTGGATAGAAATATATTTTGCGTAGTTGAAATGTACAAGCGTCAACGTGAGCCAACCAATCGGATCTGATGAATTTGGATACATAGGCTGCTTATATACTATTTTGGGTGACCAAGTATTCGCCAATGGTGGTGCTTCATTTCTTGTCTTTGTCTAGAGCTTTAAAGGTAGTGGGCGTGCAGGTTTTCCCAGCTGGCGGTGACGTAGGCTCGGCGGCGGGCGTCGGCAGGTAAAACCAGTATGGTTGTACTTTGTAAATGTTTGAAGCTATGCTAGATTCAAGAGGCGAGCTTCAACAGTATCTTTATAATGTGAAGTGCTGCTCCGACAGGCCATGCGTCATCGATCGAAACAAGTAGATACAAAATACTTTATTAGAAACCCTACCAATCGCCAGTTATAAATTTTTCCCATCTCTCTGACAATTTGTGCATACCATGACAAAAATACTGTTCCTCTTTTGAGGCAAACTAATCATCTAGCCATTTTTGTAAGATGCGAAGCGTTGTTCGGCAAGTGCGTGTGACATCGATGCAAATATTGGGAATACAAATAAGTCTTCGCTGTTTTTCATCTTAAATTGGGCAAGAACGGTACCTCATGTTTTACTTCAAATATTGTCCATTGTAGACAACTACTTTTCCCCATTTTTCTGGCAGCATTCGAATACCGCGTCGGAAGAATGCTTCATCTTTTGATGCTATCCATGGATTGACCCAATTTTTGATATCTTTATAAAGGGTGTCCCAAAATTAACGCAAGGTTTGAATTAAATAGAAAACACAGTTTTTAGTGTTTAGATTGTTATGTTTTCATTGAATCATAAAGTACATAGGATAGGGTTATTTATTGAATAACACATCGGGCAAATGGCCTCCACGGCTTTGCTGACACATACGCACTCTTTTGTCGAAATTTTTCATGACCTTTCTGCATAATTGTGGCTGAATTTCGTTGATGCAGCATTTAATTTCCTCTTGTAATGCACGGGTGGTTGTGAACTTGTTGACATAGACCTTTGACTTCAAATAACCCCATAAGAAGAAATCTAATGGTGTTAAATCACACGATCTAGGCGACCAATTCTGATCACCGAAACGAGAGAGTACACGACCAGGAAATGTCTCATGCAGTAATTGAATTGTTTCACTAACTGTATGGCATGTTGCACCGTCTTGTTACAACCACATATTGGCCACATCAATAGCATTCAATTTCGGCAAAAAGAACTGTGTTATCATGTCGCGATATCGAGCACCAGTAACAGTTACTGCCTGACCAGACTCATTTTCAAAAAAGTATGGTCCAATGATGCCTCCAGCCCAAAATCCGCACCAAACAGTGACACGTTGTGGATGCATTTGTTGTTCGACAATCACATGTGGGTTCTCCTAACCCCAAACACAGCAATTTTGGCAATTAACAAAGCCATTAAGGTGAAAATGTGCTTCATCGCTTAGGATGATTTTGCTCGAAAAATCAGCATCCACTTGTTCGTGTTCAATAATCCATTCCACGAACTCTCTTCGCTGTTCATGGTCATTAGGCTTCAGTTGTTGTGTTAATTGAATTTTGTAAGCATAGAGACACAGATATTTTGTGAGTATACGCTGTAGAGAGCTTCTTGAAATTTGCAATTCTTGTCCACGACGCCAAATTGATGTTCCTAGGCTTTCATCAACACTCTCACGCACTGTTTCGATATTGACATTTGAACGGCTTGTTTTTGGACGACCGGTGTGTTTAGCGTCTCCAACTGATCCAGTCTCCCTGAATTTTTCAATTAATCTTTTCACAGTTGACGAGGTTAAAACACTATTTTGACCATGTGTTATATAAAATTTTCGGACTGCGGCCGCCAAACTTTCATTATTTTTTAAATATTGTACAATAATGAAAACACGTTGTTGTATCGTATAACGGTCCATTTTTACTAACCCTAAACTCTCAGCTGTCAAATTGTTCTTTTGTCAGGGTTGCCAAAAATTTACTGCAAAAATGGCGGCAAATTCAAATCTTGCGTTAATTTTGAGACACCCTTTATAAGTCGGTGTCGTGGTGGAAAAATTTCAACGCCAACATGTAATTGTATCCGAGTTGAATGAAAGAATATTAGGCCCAGGCCCAGGATAGGTGTGAAATCTATACAGAGAAATAGAGAAAACTCCCTATTATGCCGGGGTAATGATATTTTGATTATATATTTTATGATATATAATATATATTGTCAAAGTTTGATACTTAACCCCTGCATATTGGGACATGATAATAGACATGACAGAAATATAAATGTCCTTCTTCGTTTAAGAAATTACGTTTAAGTAATACTGAATACTTAATACGTAATACTTCGTTTATCAAAAAAGTTCTAATCACAGCAACCGTAAAATAAATCGTAGTGCACGAGGTTAATGAAACCGAAACTAAACAATTGAAATTTATCATATGCAATGATCCTAATAATCTTAATCAAAGTTTTATTCAAGTATATCTAAAAAAGATGAATTTATAAACATAATTAAGAACTTAACCCATTAAAGTCTACATTTTAAACAGCTTTTCCCTAGACCAACGCTAAGTGCTGGTTTCCCAGTTATTCGCAAAAATTTATTTGATATTGTACATGATATTTTCAATGATTAATGATACGTCTTTATTGATTTCAGTTAATTATATGGTGTTAAGGAATAAAGGGAGGAACTTTGATTGGATTTTCAACCTAAGCTTTTACTTCGTATTACACGATTTTTATTTATAAGATTATATTAGCTCCGATATTTAATTGAAACCTAAATCAAATTTTTATTTCATTATGAATTCCAGTCATATATTAGTCTACAACTCTTACAGTTAATATAACTGCAATTTAAAATTACTTTATGATGACTGGAATAAAGTTTAAAATTATATACTTTTATACAAAATCCGACTAAAATCCAACGCTAACATGACCCAAAACAAATTCAAATATAAAATCTATTTATACAACATTTTTGTGTATAATTTGGAAACTTTAGGACAAACTAGAAACATAAATATAGCAGTTACTATCTACAAACATACAATTAAACTATATTTTTGTAATTTCTTACATATTAAACCGTTAATAAAATAATTATAAACATTGAATCATGTAAAAATCTTTAAATTTTACACTTACAATTAATTTAATTATAAGTCACAGTTTGTCACAATTTTTGTCCTTTGTAACATATTCAAAGCTTACAGCGACTTTAATCTATTTTGACAAAAAGTTATGTTCGTATATTTAGATCTACATAAGGGAAATTTAAAATTTTCATTATAGGCACAGTCGAAAAATTAAGAACCATAACCTTTTCCTTCTTCTCACGATTTCCGCCAATAGTAACTTGTAATTAATTTTTCGTGTGCACATTACCTAGTAAACTAAACGTTCTAACATTTAAGAAAGAGTCAAGAATCGTTCCAATTGAAAAAAAGAAGTCGTTCAGTAACAATTTTACAATCATACAAAATTTTCAAACGATGTCCACCTAACTTTATTCCCGACTGTGTACACCAACTGGTAGCGGATGTGTTAATACACGTGCAAATAATCCTGCCAATATTTCCTGCCAAAACTGTACTCTATACCTGAAACGAATCTCGTCCGAGGCTTCGGATGCTTAATAAAAAAAAAAAAACGAAAAAGAAGAAAAGCGAAAAAGAAGAAGCGAATGGTCGTCTGTGAAATTGCATTGCGCGCTTCATTTTCTTTTTTTCGGCACGTGTCCGCAGCACCGGGTGCACCCTTTATCCCGAGGAAGCGGAAACGGAACTGGATGAAGCCAGCGCCGGAGACTCGAAGGTAACGAGGTTTTCCTCGGTTGGTTAATTTGCCGCGGATTGGATCGCGCGAAAACACGCGCACTAACGTGGTTTTCGACGAGCTCTCAACCCCTCCGGCCTCACCCCGTTCACCCTCCCGTCCATCGACCGTCCGCCCGGTGTCACCGATATTCTGCACTTTGATCATCGCGAATCGCCGATCATATACCCGATGCTAAAATGTCGCTCGCGTAACGCGATTACTGCAATCGACTCGACCGGCCTTTTTTTTTAATACATCCATACACGGTCCCCGTAGGTTCGTTCGTTCACGAAACGTGGTCCTGTCATCGGTACTCATTTCGTTACGTTCTGATGGCCGTTTCGCCAGTGTATAGCGAGCTCGAAAAGGACTCTCTCTCTCTCTCTATTTCTCTCTCTGTCGCTCTCTCTCTATCCTTCTTTTCCCTTCCTTCTTTCTCCTGCTGCGGTTAGGCTTTCAGCGTGCGGTTCGCTTTTTAATCGAGTCTTCCGAGATTCATTTACATGTTTTGATTAACGGGAGCTTTGACAGCGAAGCCCTTGAAAGATCTCGAAGGAGATCAGAGTCTATTGTTTTAACCCTCTATGGGCAGAATTTTTTTCTTAACACTAGAATGACCGAACAATAAATCCAACGATGATACACATTGCTTTGTAATAATAACGAGACTGCATTTATTAAAACTTCATACAATTTTTATTGTAAGGTGTACGTCATTACCACATTAACTGCCAAACTGACGACCTCAAAAATCCCATAAAATCAAATTAATTAACTTATTGAAGCAGCGGTCGAAGACATTAAATGTACGGCGTACATTTATCTATCAACCTTCTTCTATTCTTCAGACATCGACTAAATTGAATGAAACGAGTATATTAACGTTCAACTTTATTTTTAAACATGGACTAATAATTCTGTCACCCAAATATGGGTGACATGACAGTCAAAGTGTTAAAGAAGTACATCTGAAAATTTCGGATGAAAACATTTTTATCACTTCAATGATTGCAAAAAAAGAAACTAGGAACCAGTCGAAATGACTGGTTTGGTAGATCTAGTGTCAACACTTTACCGACTGGAAGCCTATTAATAGGACTCTCAATAATTGCACTGAATAGAATGAAGCTTAAAATCTACTTGTACATTGTAGTTTGTAACGAAATTATTAGATAAGGTTACTAAAGATGCCTTGAGGATTATGAATAAAAATTCCTGTCAGTGTTGAAAGATCGGTTAATCCCTTAGCCTACGACTTATTTTACAATAACAGTGACTAGACTTTCTTTGTCCTTTGCAGAATGACAAAAAGGAAAAGACAAATTTGTAGTTACTGTGTGCCTGGCTATTCTCCAATGACCGTACACGATCAACAATTAAATAAAATGTTATTTCCATTTAAAGAAAATTAAGGAAATACATGTTTGAAAGATTCAGTTCGAAATCTTCATCACGAGTCTGACTCGTTGTTGTAGGGTAAGGGGTTAAAAA
>CM052088.1:14872837-14888536 GCA_028453745.1 Agapostemon virescens
TATCATGCGTACGTCAAATGAATTTCCTTAAGCTGACGAGAGACCCAAAAATCGAGTTTCTTAACATAACCAAGCTGTTTTAATTTTTCTTAACTCATACCAGCGATACATTGAGCTCCTTTGCAATCTCACGTGTTGTGATACGACGATCTGAATGATATGGCTCTCGTCAACTTTAACTGGACGGCCGGATCGTTGCTCATTTTTTAGTGAAAAATCACTAAAACAAACTTTGGCAAATCAATTTTGACAGTGCATTTCTTTAATTATTTTTGTATGCTTGCGATGTCTTCCTGCCTTTTCCGTAATAATACAATAAAATATGTCTGAAATGCGCCTTCTGTTCTTCCATTTTTAAATTGGAATAAAAACGAAACTAAATAACAAACGATACAATTTTTGGTACTAACAATTAAAGGTGGAAGTGCAAACAACAAGAAAACAATGTAGGCTAGGTGCTTTAAACATGTTAACAAATCAAAAGAATATGTTAAAATCATCTATCGACAAAATCCGCAATCATACAGTTGCCAACCCAATAGTATATGTGTTTGAGTACACATTATTAAGTTATCGGTGAAACACATATATCTTTGTCATTGTTACAACTACTTCACATCACTATAGACTTGTAAGTAAAATAGAACTTGACCATAAATATTGGGAATGATGTTAAAAATTAAAATTAACATATATATAATATAGATAAAGTTAATTTAAATTTTTATATATTTATACCTGTATTTTTTTTAATTGTATCTTTATTATTATAAAGTAAAGGTAAAATATTGAGGTGTAAAAAGAATAAATTAATATATACATATACAGCAATAAATATATATATATATTATGCAAAATATGCAAAACGACAAATTATTTTAACATTAGGACTACCAAACCAGTCAAAATGACTGGTTTCTGATTTCTCCGTTTACAATTACTGGAGTTATAAAAATATTTTCAGCAGACAGTTTTGAATGAATTTCAAATTGCACGAGATCTCAATGGATGCAACTTTGTCACTATTACAAAGCAATATACATCGTGTTAATGGAAAGCCAATAATAAATCATGATATAACTTCCTTAATATGTATAACTTCCTATTCCTTCACGTATACTTCTGCCATCACCCCCATATCTACTTTAAAAATGCAATATTCCTCCACCTCAAACTACCGTTCACTAATCACAACAAAACCCGAAGAACCGATGGACAGAACACGACAAAACTCGAACAGAATTCAATAAACACAAGAACTCGAAACTAATTTAGATCGCGAACAACTGGAATTCAGGAACTAACGGAAATCGTGAACAACCAGAATTAAAATTATCAACATGGGAACAACATAAGATCTCACAAGAAAATCACGAAGTTTGCGCAGTACTCACTTAGAAATCGCGAAGTTTGCGCAGTACTCACTTAGAAATCGTGAAGTTTGCGCAGTACTCACTTATAAATCGCTACAACACCGAAATCACAACGCTTGTACTCTCGCGTAATAAAGTATATCTAGAATACAGTCATTGTAGTTTCTTACGCATGCAAAAGTACTCAATGTTATTTTATGAGCATTGAGAGAAGGTATCACTAACATACTACCTTCCCATGCAACTAAAAATATAAATGATTCTATAAATTATTTGAAATTCACAGAAAAATAATAAAATATTCATTTTAACGAAATCAATAATGTCATTTTGACGAATACGATTCCTTAGAGTTTAATTGATTTTTCCAAGCCTACTGGTAAATAGTGGTCAATCTGTTGATGATTACTCCTGACCGCAGTTTTAGTAACAACGAATTATGAAACCGAATTTTAAACAAAAAGAGTTGTAGAGCATAACCTTTTGCAAACTTTTTCATTCTCGAACCGGAGACAAATTTGTAAAATAGAAATATTTTTAATATGTTAGCATTGAACAATTACATTTGCATATAAAATTGTAAATTATTTTGGAAAAAAAACAGTCGTTCGTGACGATAATCATAGAAAATGTTTCTATTTCTAGTAATCGAACATAAATTGTCTTGTGAAGATGTTTTTCGTAAAAGTCTGCCAAAATGACCACCTTTGAATGACTGTATCATTGAAACAATCTCGAAAATAACAAAATGATGGCACATCTTCTCCGCATTTTCAGTCGGGCCACAATGTACTATGTCTGTAAATATGAAACCAGAATTTGCACGTACGTGGCGCTAGCTGTCGATATATTATAGTTACCGTCAAACTGTGTCATTGATGCCATTTTCTTGTTTTGACACCTGATCGAGATTTTTAATTCACAACCACACAAATTTCATGCAATAGCCTTGTTTTGAACAGCGTTGAACACGTCGAATTTTGTACCTGAATACTACGATTTGCATACAGCATTGATTTTCTGTTACAATTTGAAGAAAACTGCTGCAGAATCGTATCGAATATTTGTCGAACTTTATCGTGAACGTGGTCTTGGTAAACCACAGTGCCTTGAGTGCTTTGAAAAATTCAAAATACGCGATTTTCACGTGAGGAACGGAGAACGTGGAAGACTAACGACAAAATTTGAAGACAACGAATTGCAAGCATTGTTGGATGAGGATGACACTCAAACTCAATAACTTCCGAATCAATTAAACGTGACACGAGAAGTCGTTTCTTTTCGTTTGAAAGCCATAGGAAATATCCAGAAGATAGGAAAATGGGTTCAAAGGCAACATAAAGTGATTTTGTTTCGTAAAAATGTACCATCACACACAGCAAAACCGGTCAAGGAAACGATTGAGACGTTTAGTTCGAAATACATTCGCATGCGGCTTACTCCTCAGATTCGGCTCCATCCGATTATTACTTTACACCGATGGAATACGCACTTGCTGAGCAGCGCTTCACATTTTACGAAAATGTACGAAAATGTTCCGATGACTGGTGTGCCTCAAAAGAGGAACAGTTTTTTTTGGCATGGCATCCGAAAATTGTCAGAGAGATGGGAAAAATGTAGAGCTACCGATAGGCAATACTTCGAATAAAATATTTTGCATCATTTTCATACAATAAATTTATGTTTTCTATACAAAAATCCCGGTTTCGTATCTACATACATGGTAAATACAGTTTACTAAATGTCTGCGTGACCATCGAAGGTCACTTTATTAGTTTTGCAACAGAATTGTCCGTCTCGCACATTTGGCGAACAAATGTGCCGAGAACGGGATTTTGCTATTTACAATCGGGAACGTAAAAATCCTCGCCTCCGGGATTAGGACTCGGGAAGAGGTTTATTGTTAACAGGTGTTTTACACGTGCACCTCCAGAGTTACCTCCGAAATTGCCGTCTCCTCGCCGCTTCAAGAAACTCTTTGTCATGCGTTACCGGGCGGGCCTTACCTGCGCTGCGCGGCCTGTCCCTTGTTTTCCGTCAACGCGGCTTGCCGAAAGTTACGTCTCTCTCTTTCACCATCAATTTTCACCTTTTTCTTCGACCAGCGTGGGCGCCGATTGCCCTTCAAAATTGTCACGGCCTTCCCGAAAATATCTGTTGTTCATTGGTCAAGTCTAGTCACACCCATTTGACGACTCAACTTAAATACCGGTGTTCGGCAAGCGCGCGTCAGATTAGCAAGATTAGCAAACATTACCGAAGTGATACACTTTTATAACGGCACTGAATTACGGTTCAGATCTTACGGTTTTTTAGACAAGAATACTCTTGTAATATTTCAAATCGATCTAAGTCTCACCTATCATTATACAGTCCACTAAAGTTCACATATTTAAATAAAGTTTTGTTCCACTCGTTTTCTACAAAGTTAATCCTGGTGATCAGATCCATTTTACAAGCTACCAATCCCGAACAAGTCTCGTATCACCATTCGGCGCGATCACTAAATCTGATCCTCTGAACATTAATAACGACTTAGTCGGCACATGTCGTGCAAACACATACAAAGTCCGAAAGATATAAAAACACTATATACATGTACAGTGACTAGGAAGATGGTATGGTGTTGTTTCTCAAGTTTTTCTGCGACTGTTCAAATATGACTGACTACAAAATTGTGATTAACACTTTGACTGCCATGTCACCCATATATGGGTGACAGAATTATTTGTCCATGTTTAAAAATAAATTTGTACGCTACTATATTCGTTGCACTCGATTAAATTTATATCTGGAGACTACAAGAAGGTTGAAGGATAACTATGTGTAGGACATTTTAAATTTTTAATTGTTGCTGCATTAAATAAATTACTTTGATTTTGTGGAATTTTTTAGGTTGTTGGTCGGGCAGTTAAAGTGTTAATGGTGGTCGTAAAGTCGTCGAAGTTTTTCAGGATGGTGTTAACGTCTTACAGACAAGCCCGGGGATGACCTATCCCGAGTCATCTTCGGTTTCCCTCGAGCCTGATCTCTTTCAACTTTTCCCGAATTCGAAATTTTAGCCTTGGCGTTTCCTGCCACATTTGACAGCTATAAACGTATAAACCGACGGTTACTCGTCGATGTCGGCCCTTGACGAACCGCGATGGTTCGTCTTTTTCACTCATTTCTCCGAAAGTGCCTACACATTCCTGTTGACACGCTTGATTTTTCAAAATTTTCCAATCTTTAATTAAATTGTAGAACAAGGGGTTAATGGAATATTACAATTATAGAGGTCGACTGATCGGGATCGGATCGTCTTAATCCGTGACTAACATCCTGTTTGCATTAGATACGCGATATTTTCAAGCAGCACGCACGGATCCGGCTGTATCCTTCGCTATGGTCGTATTATCGAGATTGGCTTCACCTCCTTCTCCCTCGCTGGTTTTCACCCTCTCCGTTCCTCTCTGTTCGTCCTCCTCTGGTATTCTCCCTCTACGGCTCTCGAGCCCCAATCACACCGGCAGCCGCTAAGTGCGATCCATTACGCGTAATGGAATGTGCCAATTATAACATTTGCTGAATAATTGGCGGACGCTTGGCTGCGCCTGCCGATGCTGCACCCCCGACATCCTGGATACACAGGGTGTGGGCGAATTCGTTGCACGACCTGCGACGACATGATTTTTTCACGTATAACAAAGCTCGATGTGCTATGCGTGTGATTTTTCTGATTAGAATTTTACTTCCACAAACAGCGAGTTTTGAAAATTTTATGAATCCATTCGAGTAGCCACAAAGTTTAAACAATTATTCTTGTTTCCATAGTATTATTTAATACTAGAACTACCGAACAATACATCCAACGATGTGCTATTGCTTTATGATAATAACAAGACTGCATCTATTCAAACTTCATTCAATTTTTATTCTAACATATGGTTCATGAAAGGACTATATCGGAAAATTACTAAAGGAAACATTTTTATAAATTCAGTAATTGCAAAAGAAATAAGTAGGGACCAGTCATTTTGACTGGTTTGGTAGTTCTAGTGTTAATTGTTGAAATTAAATGAACTATTTGGCTAACCCTTTACACTGCCACTAACTTTAATTCCAAAATAAAGTCATTTTTTGGCCCAGAATAATTCCATTGTAAAGGGTGTCCCAAAATTAACGCAAGGTTTGAATCAAACAGAAAACATAGTTTTTAGTCTTTA
Source organism: Agapostemon virescens (assembly GCA_028453745.1). Classification (NCBI taxonomy): domain Eukaryota; kingdom Metazoa; phylum Arthropoda; class Insecta; order Hymenoptera; family Halictidae; genus Agapostemon; species Agapostemon virescens. The sequence continues at coordinate 14,878,416 of CM052088.1, forward strand.
GATTGTTATTTTTTGATTAAAAAAAACGGGCAAATGGCCTTCACGGCTTTACTGGCACATACACACTCTTTTGTCGAAATTTTTCATGACCTTTCTGTATAATTGTGGCTGAATTTCGTTGATGCAGTGCTTCATTTCTTCTTGTAATGCACGGGCGGTTGTGGGCTTGTTGACATAGTCCTTTGTCTTCAAATAACCCCATAAGAAGAAATCTAATGGTGTTAAATCACACGATCTAGGGAGCCAATTCTGATCACCGAAACGATAGAGTACGCGACCAGGAAATGTCTCATGCAGTAATTGAATTCTTTCACTGGCTGTATGGCATGTGGCATCGTCTTGTTGAAACCTCATATTGGCCACATCAATAACATCCAATTTCGGCAGAAAGAACTGTGTTATCATGTCGCGATATCGAGCACCAGTAACAGTTACTGCTTAACCAGCCTCATTTTCAAAAAAGTATGGTCCAATGATGTCTCCAGCCCAAATTCCGCACCAAACGCACATGTGGGTTCTCCGAACCCCAAACACGGCAATTTTGGCAATTAACAAAGCCATCAAGATGAAAATGTGCTTCATCGCTTAGAATGATTTTGCTCGAAAAATCAGTATCCACTTGTTGATGTTCAATAATCCATTCCACGAACTCTCTTCGCTGTTCATGGCCATTAGGTTCCAATTGTTGTGTTAATTGAATTTTGTAAGCATGGAGACACAGATTTTTTGCGAGTATACGCTGTAGAGAGCTTCTTGAAATTTGCGATTCTTGTCCACGACGCCGAATTGACATTCCTGGGTTTTCATCAACACTCTCACGCACTGCTTCGATATTGACATTTGAACGGCTTGTTTTTGGACGACCGGTGTGTTTAGCGTCTCCATCTAATCCAGTCTCCATGAATTTTTCAATTAATCTTTTCACAGTTGACGAGGTTAAAACACTATTTTGATCATATTTTGTATAAAATTTTCAAACTGCGGCCGCCAAACTTTCATTATTTTTTAAATATTGTTCAATAATGAAAACACGTTGTTGTATCGTATAACGTTCCATTTTTACTAACCCTAAATTCTCAGCTGTCAAATTGTTCTTTTTTCAGGGTTGCGAACAATTTACTGCAAAAATGGCGGCAAATTCAAATGTTGTGATAATTTTGGGACACCCTTTACATGATTCATTTTCTTTCGTCGATATTGTAAAGTTTTATTACTCGTACGTAAAACACTTCGATTTTACCGATTTCTTGAATTCAAACGCAGTGATGTTAAAGTTGTTTTAAATAATAGTATTTTTAGTGCCGCCTCAGAGACGTCATTTGAGTGTTAAACGTTAACCCTTACCACTCCAATGGCTTCTCTGAAGCGACATTAAAATTTGTCAGACTATTATTTAAAAGAAATTTTACATTAAAATGTTTGTATTTAAGAAGATAGTAAAAATTGAAGTGTTGAAAACAAGATGAATCAGCCCTGTTTTGCCTAAATCCCAACATTTGGTCTATTGGTCATAGACTTACGTGGCTTATGACCAATGCAACAACAAGGATCAAGTCCATGAAATTGAAAGTTATACAGGGAACCGAAACACAAAAACACGACACTTCCGAATCTGCATCAGCCTTGTTCAGAAGCGTAAAACTGGTGAAAACGTTTTTTGTATATTCTGTTTCTGACCTATTTCAATAAACTCCACGTTATCAAGAAGAAGAAGGATATTTTCTCGAGGGACGTTTCATCCTTTCCTTCTTCACGGCATAACAGTACGATTAATAGTAACAAATTTGATATGCAGGAAAGAAAATGAACCGCGTGTAATGGAATTCTTCTGGGACAAAAAAATGCCTCAATGTTAGGAATTCAAATTGCTTGGAGTGTAAAAAGGGTTTAGAATATAAAACATTTTATAACAATAATATATGGGTATTTAATTAAAAGGAAACGCGTAATGTTATTTATTAAAACCAATGTACATCTCAGTTTATGTAGAATTTTCGGTAAACAGGATATTTCTATTTTCTTAAAACTATGCATTCACACCTATGAGATCATGATAGATAATATATAATTCTTTTTAAAATTCTATACGAAATTATACAATTTTAAGAATACTATGCAAGCAATTGTACTAATTAAAAATTGTCAAAGAATGATTCTACAATATGAAAGTAGACTATAAACTGTGAACTAAATTCTAAGCCAGATTATAAACGTTATTTCTTTTCAAAACAATTCCACCAAAATAAAAGTAATACTACTTAACGCTAATTTCCTTTTACGTTCTATCAGTTTTTTTAGTCTTCATTTTTACCATTGGGCTTCATTAAAAAGTTATAACAAAATTACCGAATTCAAATAATATAGGAATAGATCTCTTGGTCACCGAAATCGCGCGATTCTGTACGTCACTTGACTTTCATTTGTGGAAAACTGTCTAGAATTGTCTAGACATCGCGTCTGGGTCTGTGCTTAGCTGAAAGAATTAGTCACGGACTTAGGTACGACTGGAAGTCAAACATTTTGGGAAACAAAACAGTCGTACTCCACTCAACGATAATCGACGCATCGCAGATCCACCCGCAACGGAAAGACGACACCAGTTTCGGGCAAAGATCCTGGAACAAGGGATTTTTGTGCAGCGTGTTACGAGCCTTCATGGAAAAACGAAATCACGAATGCAGTAGGCGTTGCATAATTTTCGGATTACGCCCCAGACTGGTGATTCTTCCCCCATTTATCCCTACCAAAGGAATGTGGCGGCTGTTGAAAGTGTGTGGACAGAGAAAGAAAAGGAAAGAAGAAAGAGGGAAGCGTTTCGTTCTAGGTCCGCTCGAGGACTCGTCAGTAAGGCTGACTAGAGCGGACCTTGCCTTAGACACTGGGTAGTGGAAGGCGGTTAAGCACGGTATATAAGGGTGGTTGGTAACTGGTGGTACAAGCGAAAAGGGGGTGATTCTACATGAAAAAATAAGTCGAAAATATAGAATAAAAATTTTTCGTTTGAGGCTTTGTTTTCGAGAAAATCGACTTTGAATTTTCGCAAAGTACGCGTGCACTTGATCATGTCTCGTTATAACGGATCTCACTGTAGATCGTTGTCTCGATGGGACACGTAAATTACGAAGTAATCACAAAGTTTATTATTACAAAAATTGCTGAAAATGTTGCCCATTCTGCCGAACACATACTTCTGCTCTTCTAATTAAATTTTTATGAACACTTTCTAACGTATTCGATTGTTTTAAATTCAAAGTCGATTTTCTCGAAAACAAAGCCTCAAACGAAAAATTTTTATTCTATATTTTCGACTTATTTTTTCATGTAGAATCACCCCCTTTTCGCTTGTGCAACCAGTTACCAACCACCCTGTATATGAACTGGAGGCGGATCAGGATCTAACGGGAAAGTCTTGTCTTACTGTCCCTCTACCGGCGAGAGTAGGAGGTAGAGCCGCCACAAATATGTGTATGATAAATTGAGAACAACTGGATCCTTGGCCTATCAAAAAAAACTTTTTGCTTTTTCTGTCATAAATAACCTTTCGTGACCTTTAAAGACCTTAATTTGTACCTCGTTGGATTCGTCTCAAAAACCGCTGTTAGAAAACAGGTACCAAAACATAACATTCTATTTAAAAAAACAAAGGTAACCTTTAAATCTCCGTAGCGACTCCACCTAGGAAAAGAAAGATTAACGCCATATTACAGTCCCCGTTATCCCATCCATCTTTCGTTACGAAAACTTTTCTGTTACTATCGTATTTTCGGAGTTATTGTAGGCGGCAATAGTTACTAGCTCACCCTGTATATCGTTGGGTTTGTGTTCGTTTTTTTAAATAAGAGTATGATTTTTAAAAATTATTTTTACTTTGCCATTATATTTGCCGTATTGAACAGTACAACTTTCTCTTCTAGTCTTTTTTAACAGAATTGCAAATAACAGAAATATTTAAATATTTTCATTCAAATATAGCAAATTTCAATCGATGGTAATTGTCCTGCATAAGGGAAATAATATGTCAGCAGTTGCTATCTATGGAAATGAATATATTCTACAGGATAATAATAAGTATCTATTTCTTACATTTTAAAGAACTTATATTAGGTAAATCGGAAAGTTCCGTCCATTTTTATACAAAAAGTAAAGCTTTATTCATGAAGGAAAATGAAAAAGTACGTTAATCAAAATATTGTCCATCGTTAGCGATGACTTTTTCCCATCTTTCGGGCAGCAAGCGAATTCCGCGTCGAAAGAATGATTCATCTTTGGAGGTTATCCAGGCGGAGATCCATTTTTCGCGATCTTCGTACGAATTAAATCGTTCTTCAGCAAGTGCGTGTGCCATTGACCGAAACAAGTGGTAGTCAGATGGGGCACAGTCTGGTGAATAAGCCGCATGTGGTAGCACTTCCCAGCGAAGTGCTTCTATCGTGTCTTTGACAATTTCTGAGACGCGAGGCCGAGCATTGTCATACAGCAAAATCACCTTACGCTATCTCGTTTCATATTGTGGTCGTTTTTCGTGCAATGCTCGACTCAAACGGATAATTTGTTGTCGGTAGAGATCTCCTGTGACTGTTTGACCAGTTTTTAGCAGTTCATAGTATACCACACCTTCCTGATCCCACCAAATGCAGAGTAAAGCCTTTTTTCCGTGGATATTCCGCTTTGGCGTCGATGTTGAGGGTTGGCCAGGATCACAAATGGTTTTTCGACGTTTAGGATTGTCAAAATAAATCCATTTTTCATCCCCAGTGATGAGACGATGGAGAAACCCCTTTCTTTGTTGCTTAGCAAGCAAAATGTCGCAGATGGTTTTCCGCCTTTCAATGTCTCTTGGCTTGAGTTCATATGGGACTCTTTCCTTCCTTGTAGACCTTCCCTAAGGCTTTTAAACAGTCGGAAATGACAGATTGAGCACAATTTAACGCTTCTGCAATTTGTTTTTGCGTTTGACATGGATCTTCATCCACCAACGTCTGCAATTCTTCGTCTTCGAATACTCGTGGCCGTCCAGAACGCTCTTTGTCCTCCAAAGAAAAATCACCATTTTTAAAACGTCGAAACCACTCTCTACATGTTTTATCGGAGACAGCATTATCGCCATAAACGTCTACAATCATTCGATGAGCTTCAGCTGCCGTTTTCTTCCAATTGAAACAAAAGACTAACACTTCGCGCAAATGACGCTTATTCGGCTCAAATTCCGACATCTTCAATGTAGAAAAAAACGAAGTTATTGATGCAAGCGTAAATTGTTGTGTACTGAGTTTTATTAACAGATGTTCAAACTAAAAAGTTAGCCTTACTTTAGAGGTTATAGTTACCCACAGTTCGAGCTACGGCTACTCGACGCGAGATGGACAGAACTTTCCGATTGACCTAATATTTACGTATTTCTTTCAATTGTAGATTTCTTTATATCGGGATATTATTGACGGTAATGTGTCGTGTGAATCGCGATGCAGCGAAGTTTCTTTGCTAATCAAATATCGCAATCGAAGAATATCGCGACGGAACATTTTTGAATAGTTTGAATTTTGTCATATGACGGTGAAAGATGTCATTCGACTAGTGAGCTTTTGTAGCGAGCAGTATTTGAAAAATCTGAATTCCAACTGGATGAGTCCTGAAACACCAATCATGTTTCTCTTAAAAATAAATGTTTAAAGATAATTAAACTGCGAGGTTGAGTCAGTGATAATGGAAACATCAAATATTTAAATATGATTTAATCTTATGAATCTTTAAAGCTAGGCTTGATTATACTGCGTTGGAAGGCTACGTATATACCTAAATATCGTGAAACAAATTTTACTTTGGTATAGAATAATAATTACAGACAAACTCTTGTCTTTTCCACTGTAACATTTATAATAAATTAGGAACTATGTTGTACATTCTGTTACGACTATTCATGTAGTAACTTTAACACTAGAACTACCGAACCAGTCAAAATGACTGGTTCGTGATTTTTTCGTTTACAATTACTGAAGTTATAAAAACATTTTCACCAGAAAATTGTACATTACAATTACATTGAATGGATGCAATTTTGTCATTATTACAAAGGAATATACATCGGTCGGATTTATTACTCGGTAGTTGTTATGTTAAGTAGTCACGATAATGTCTTCTAATTATGTACTAGTTAAAAATATACCAGACGAATATTTTTAAATTATTCGCTGGAAAATTTCGTGCTCTTTTTTATGTAATATATCGCCACTTTATGAGTTCTGCGAGTTGAAATAAAATTATCATTATATGTCGAATTCACTATCGAGACCCATGAATCGAACGTTCGTTCGACGTAGCCACATTACAAAATTAAACTGTAATATTTGTTGAAAAAATGTTACCAGCTCCTTTCTGTTGGGTTATTCAGCCCACAATTCATCTTGCATTGATATACGTGTAAAACGCAAGTCCTTCGCTATAGACTTTCATACATTTCATACATTGGGTGTTCCATAACATCTGCTACAATAAGAACTTAAAACTACAAGAATTTTAGAATATAAAAGTAGAAAAGTGCTGATTTATTGTAAATAATTAGATAATTACATTAGAATATAATATAGTACTGTAACGAAGGTCTTGTTACGAACGAAGAATATTTCTTCATTAGATTTTCTCTCAAAAATATTTTCGAGTTCGTCTATGACAGACTGCAGTGTGGATTTCATTGGAAATTCCAAAAAATGTGAAATGTGACCCTACGTAACTTTAAAGTGCTTCATGCAAGCAGCCCTTCCCAACCAGTTTTGAGAGTGTATAATTTCAGTCATTTTCAGTCTCATTGCTTCATAATCGAATAGTCACGCGTAGAGTCACTTCGTGTCATATTCGTAGAAGAGTAAATTTTGGTGAAATCGGGCTGAAATCCTCTTGAAATCAAGCTTAACCATGTAGATTCGACGAGACCAGCGAGGTTCTATTTGGCATTTCGTGGTTGCTCTTCAACCTGACAGCGCCAGTGCGTTAACGTCGTGCAACATTGGTAATATTAATTCATATAACACATTACATCCAATTCTAAGTCGTTATAATTTAACACTTCTAAATGTATAATTTAAAGTAGTAAACCTGTGTTAGATGGTAAATCTTGCAATCTTTGAAACCCTTAATTATTGACCAAAATTCCTAATATTGGATAGTCGGAAAAGTATTGAGAGATTTTTATCACTAGATGTTGTTTCGTGTCATATATCGGACACCACTAATCAGATTGCGTCATACTGACGCGAATTTGAAAGATGACATTTCATTCTACAATTTTCATGCAGACAGTTTTGTCAAAATTAATATTAGTGTGAAAATTAGTGAAATTTTTGAAAAAATTCTTTATGTTTTGCAATTTTACTACGGAAAAGGCAAAAACATTGCACAAGCCCGGGAATCAAATTTGTGGTGTTTACGGTCACGATGCTTTATCAAATGCAACAGCATGTAGATAGTTTGCTCGCTTCCGTTCTACAAATTACCATATTAAAGATGCATTTCGCTCTGGTCGACGAATCACTGAAAAACTCGATAAAATAAAGCAAATGGTTGAGCAAGGTAGGCATATAAGTAGTCATGTGATTGCTAAAGAACTGAACATTCACCATTCAACCGTTTTGGATCATTTGCGGAAGGCTGCATACAAAACGAATGTCAATGTTTGGATGCCTTATGATTTAACAGAGAAAAATTTGATAAATCGATTTCCATCTGCGAATCATTGCTCAAACGTAATGAAATCGAACCATTTTTGAAAAGATAGGTAACGGGCGATGAAAAATGAATCACATACGACAAGAATGTGCAAAAAAGATCGTCGATAAAGGCCAGTAAATCATCATAAACGGTGGCAAAACCAGGATTGTCGCCAAGGAAGGTGATGCTGTGTGTTTGGTGGAATTGGAAGGGAATTGTCCATCATAAAGTGCTACCAACTGGTCAAACGACTGATTCTACTCTCTACTGTCAACAATTAACCAGATTACAGTAATCGATTAAAAAAAAGTAGACCGGAATTGATCAACAGTAAAGTTGTTGTGTCCTATCATGACAACGCCAGAGCATACACAAGTTTAATGACTTGACAAAAATTGAGAGAACTTGGCTGGGAAGTTTTGATGCATCCACCGTACAGCCCAGACCTTGTACCATTAGAGTATCGTTTGTTTTGATCTTTGCAACACTACCTTGGTGGTAAAAAGTTGGATTCAAGAAAGGACAGTGAAAATCACTTGGCCAAGTTTTTAACCGATAAACCACAGAAGTTCTATTCCGATGGGATTATAGCTCTGCCTCGAAAATGGTCACAGATCATTGATAATAATGGCCAATGTATACTTGCATAAAATTCATTTTGGATAACACAAACATTTAATAAAAAAATCCGACTATCCAATATATTACGAGTATAAATAAGTCTCCGCCGTTTTTCATCTTAAATTGGGCATTTGTTGCGAAAGAACGATACCGTATGTTTCATTGAAGGTATTGTCCATCGCTGGCCACTATTTTTTCCCATCTTTATGGTTGAATCTGAATACCGCGTCGGAAGAACGCTTCATCTTCTCATGTTATCCATGAAACGAACCATATTTTGGTATTTCTGTGAAGTGCTGTTCAGACAGGCCATACGTGATTGTTCGAAACAAGTAGTAATTAGAATAAGCAATGTCTGGTGAATACGGCGGGTAGAGTAAAACTTCCCAATTAAGTGTTTCCAAGCAGGTTTTGACTGATGCCTGGCAAGCAGCATTTCACATGTAGACAATCGGCGTTCGATGTTTCTCGACGTCAGTTCATACAGAACCCAATTTACTTGCTTTGGAATCATTCCCAATGATTTTAAACGACATGAAATCGCTTGTTGACTTACTGATAAAGCAAGTGCAAGTTCTTTGTGCGTTTAGCATGTATCTCCATCCAACAATGCTTCCAATTCTTCGTCTTCCTACGCTTTCGGCCTTCCACTATGTTCTTTGTTTTCAACATCAAATTCACCGTTCTTAAACTTTTGAAACCACATTTGATAGCTACTCTCACTTGACGCAGCTTTATCATATGCTTCTACAAGCAATCGATGTACCTCAGCTGCAGATTTCTTAAAATTAAAGAAGTAAATCAGAACTTCCCTTGAATAACGTCTAATCGGCTCAAAACGCGACATTTTCGCACGAAAAAAATATACGACGTTGATACTCAATCGCTGATATTTCGAGTTTACCGATATAACATACTGGTTGCGCTCTCTGATTTCCAACGGCGAGGACTTTGTACTCCTAATAAGGCCTTGTACTCCAATCCCTACTGCTGGGATTGAATCAATTGAATTAAACAATATAATTAGAGTTACGAGGCTTAGCGACAATCCTTGTGACATCTTGATTTCGCATCAGGTTCGTTCGCTATGCTATATTTCAATTCGCATTGGGTTCGCTTGCATTTGATTCCATTTCTAGAGGCTCCCCAATTTCGCATTATGTTCATCCGTGACGTTTTTCAACTTCCTTAGCTGCGTTCACCAACTTCTCCGGTTTGGAATCGACTTCGTCTGTACGTCGTTTCTAGTGGTTCCCCAATTTCGCATTGAGTTTTTTCTGTCCTTCACCTTGAATGACCTTGGAATAATATAGTCACTGAATTCCTAATGAAAAGGACTATCATTGTAGGTCTTTAAAAAAGGGTGGTTCCATTTTAAAAAGTCAAGGTGACCTTGATATCTCTAAAAAAATAACATAAAAATAAAATTTTTTTATAGCATCGTGTCAGCTCCATTATACCATTCAACTTTGTCCTTACCATATTTTACGTATCTTTAGAAACAACAAAGATATTTGAGGTGCAAACGTTTGATCACTCGCCCTGTGTATGAATCGAAGGCGGATAAGATACTAGCGGGAAAGTTTCGTTCTACTCTCCCTCTGTCGGTGAGCGTAGGAGGTACAGCCGTCACATTCGCATTGGGTTCGTTTGCATTTGACGCAATTTCCAAAGGCTCCCCACTTTCGCATTGGGTCCGTCCTCGACAATTATAATCCTAAAGGGTGCCCAGTTTCGGATTGGGTTCGTCCCCGCATCTGACTAACAAATTGAAACCGTATTCCTAGGGTAATAACCCT
>CM052088.1:14889036-14909268 GCA_028453745.1 Agapostemon virescens
TTGACAGTAGAGAGTAGAATCAGTCGTTTGACCAGTTGGTAGCACTTCATGATGGACAATTCCCTTCCAATTCCACCAAACACACAGCATCACCTTCCTTGGCGACAATCCCGGTTTTTCCACCGTTTGTGATGATTTACTGGCCTTTGTCCACGATCTTTTTTGCACATTCTTGTCGTATGTGATTCATTTTTCATCGCCCGTTACCTATCTTTTCAAAAATGGTTCGATTTCATTACGCTTGAGCAATGATTCGCAGATGGAAACTCGATCCATCCAATTTTTCTCTGTTAAATCATGAGGCACCTAAACACCGACCTTCTTCTTGTATCAAACCTTCTGCAAATGATCCAAAACGGTTGAATGGCGAATATATAATTTTCTAGCAATCTCATGATTGCTTATATGGCGATCTTGCTCAACCATTTGCTTTATTTCATCGCGTTTTTCAGTAATTTGTCGACCAGAGTAGAAAGTCTCCGCCGTTGGAAATCAGGTAGCACAACCAGTATGTTATGACGCCTAGTGTCAGATGTGAGACGTCATATTGTAAGGTTGTACGTCTATCAACAACATAAACTCGAAATATTGACGATTATGTATCAGCGTCATATACTTTTTTCGTGCGGAAATGTCGAGTTTTGAGCCGAATAGACGTCATTCGCGGAAAGTTCTGATTTACTTCTTTAATTTGAAGAAATCTGCAGCTGAGGCGTTTGTAGAAGCATATGGTAGGGTTGCATCAAGTGAGAGAAATTGTCGTGAGTGGTTTCAAAAGTTTAAGAACGGAAGACAGAAAATGTACGAAGATGCGGAATTGGAAGCATTGTTGAATGAAGATTCGTGCTAAACGCAAGAAGCGATTTCACATCGTTTAAAATCATTGAGAATGATTCATAAGCGAGGAAGTCGAGTTCCATATGAGCTAACGCCAATTGTCTACATGTGAAATGCTGCTTGCTGGGCGCCGGTTAAAACCAATTTGGAAACACTGAATTTGGAAGTTTTCTGAGTCCTGTCTGAGCAGCACTTCGCATCATATGAAGACAGCAAAACTTGCGTCGATTCAAAGACAGCGTCGAAAGATGAAGCGTTCTTTCGACGGGGTATCCGAATGCTGCCTGAAAGATGGGGTAAAGTAGTAGCCAGCGGTGGACAATACTTTGAATGAAACATAAGGTACCGTTCTTTCGGAATAAATGGCCAATTTAAGATGAAAAATGGCTGAGACTTATTTAGTCTCCCAATATAAAACCGAAATTTTTATATAGAAAATACACATTTATTGTATAAAAATGATACAGAATATTTTATTCGAAGTGTTGCTCATCGGTAACTACACATTTTTCCCATCTTTCTGACAATTTGTGGATGCCATAGCAAAAAATTTTTCCTTTTTATAGACAAACCAAAGTCTGGTGAGTAAGCTGCATGCGAAAGTATTACCCAATTAAACGCCTCAATCTAACTACTAGTAGTTAGAGGGTGTACCGCATGCACCGAATAGAGGCTGATTTTATGTCGAGACATAAGTCGAAAATACAATCATCGGGTGTTACTATAGATCGTCCTTGTTCATGTTAATGATCGCTCTTAACACTTTACCGACCGGAAACTATTAATAGGACTTTCAATAATTGCGTTGTAATATAATGAAGCTTAGAAAACTGCTTTTACATTATAATTCGTGACAAAATTATTATATAATGTTGCTGCGGATACCTGTTGATTCTTAATAAAAATTAATGTTCGAGTACAAGAATCCATTAGACAGTTTTAAGTCATGGACCAAGGACTTAATATTATTATATTATTTTGGATAAATTGAATTCAGATTGAAATCAGTTAAGTAACTTAATTGCAAGCTGTATGTACTAAAATGTTAAATCATGAACAAATTCTTAACGTTAATACAATTATAAATATTTTGTAAATTTTGGGAGAGAAATTCTAAACTCTCATGATACTGTTTTTAAAATTTAACCCTTAACGGACCAATATAAGCGGCATTGCACTTTTACTTACTCTAAAAGAATATAAAATTTAAATCATATTGTTATTATTATTATTACCCTCTATATATATATTAATAAATTTTCACTAAAATAAAAATATTTCTTTTTCTATACTTGATTTAAAAATGTTTTACAGCTTCTCGTCGTATGAAAAATAGCTGGACCTGGTGGGAAGTAAACTTGAAATACATCCGGACCGTTAAGGGTTAACTAACACATAAAATATGAAAAATTTGTATACTGAAAACGGAGTGAGAACCTTAATTAAGCTTTGCTTTAACACAAACTAGTGCAAGTGTAATTTTCGAAGGGACAAAATTCATTTGAAAGTTCAAAGTTAAGTGAAGAATGTTTCACCCCAATTGTTTCAATCAAAAGTAGATGTCATTATTAGAGAGAAGCATGTCCACCATTAATTTATTTTTAAATATTATCGTCACTCCTAGAATTTATCTTTTTTTATTTGAATTTTGTTTCAATGGTTACTAAGTGTAACTATGTATAGAAAGACTAATGAAGCAAATGATTGTAATAATTATTCAATACCTCTTCCTCGTGTCATAATGCAGTACTACGACGACTGCAATGCGTTTAAGGCTCCCTCATTTTCTGGAATACATTCAATTTAGCGTCGTCAGCATTTTTACTACAGCGTTTGTTATCTTGTTACAATTTTTCAAATAACGTAATATTATAATGACGTTCCGTCAATTCGAAAATCTGTCACATTTTTGTATTACGATATTAATAGATATTGTTTCAAATGTTTTTATACTTTTTCTTAAAACATCTGTACATTGTTTCAAATAACTATTTATTTACTCTCAATGCATAAAATCTATTACAGCTAAGAATAAAGTTTTATTAAATTTGTCTTTTGTAAAATTTATTTACAGAAATGAAAAACTGCATAAACATCGGTAGCTTCGTCATAATGGATCGTATAAAATGTAAACTGTATTTAAAATATATATACGGTATATGAATGAATACTATGTGAAAGCTATTACAAATTTCAATGTAATGGTTCTATTAGTTCGTCATTGTTTCTATCCTATACGTAAGTACAAGGGCTTAATGTACCTCAGGAAACGTTCCTAGAACGCCCCTAAGTATCGATGACACCCTTGCATCCCCTTCGCCTCTGTCACGTTCATTGAATGCTCACTAACACGTGTCACTCGATCATTAAGGCTCGATCCTTCTGCGAAATCAAGGAAACGTCTCCGTACATCCGGAAAATGTTCTCCCCTGCATTATTAGAACTGTACTTCCCATTCTACTCCGCGTATTCAATTAATGTTAAACCTATATAAACAGCGTTGAGATAACTGGTCGAAAATTTACAGAGATGAAGTGTTTAATGCAACCTGATTATATTTATTAATATTTATGCATTTACAACGTAGTATCAAATTTACTGGCATAATATGAATTACAAGTACAACGAGACCAAACGTGAAAGCTTACAATTTGTTATGCAAAGTAGATACACACGTGCATAATACGACGTAATAAAATGAAACGTTATATTTTATAATTGTAGAGATTGTAAAGTTGCTTTTACAAGAAATTAGTGAATAAACGTACTCCAATAAAATTTATGCAATATTTAATACAATTTAATCTAGCTGTTTTGATAAGACTGCATTTTTTTATTTTACGATTATACAAAATACAATACATTTTATTATTCGAAAGTGAAACATATTTCACCTAATATTATATACGTCATTTTATAAAATAACGCTTCGTACAACTTTGAATCACAGACGTACTATAATAGAAAAATTACTTTTGCACAAACTGGAAAACGTATAAAGACTACAATAAAAGATATGAAATTTCAAAAACTGTTCCTCACAGAACATTTTTATACGTATTTTCATACATAATACTATTTGAAAATTAAAAAGTAGGGTACTTTAAATACTTTGTTACTACCCTTTATTTTCATAGCACATAATGAAGCTACAATTACCTGAATGTTACCACTTTCATCAATAAATGCCTCTTACAATTAGCTATCTTCAATGTAAATCAAATGGCAATTAACATTCAATCACCGAGTACTAAACTAGACTAATACACACAGTTTTATAATAATGACAAGATTGCAATTATTAGAATTTCATACAGCTTCTATGACCGAGTACTAAACTAGACTAATACACACGATTTTATAATAATGACAAGATTGCAATTATTCAAATTTCATACAGCTTCTATCACCGAGTACAAAACTAGACTAATACACACGCTGTTATAACAACGACAAGATTGCAATTATTCAAAGTTCGTTCAACTTCTATGCTAATATGTGCTTTAATGAAAACATTTCCGTGGAAACATTCTCGTAATTACAATAGCTGTGAAAGGAACAATGAGTGAAACGTCATTTTGACAAGTCCCGTAGTTCTAGTGTTAAGAAAATCTGTACCTGTGAAGCGTATACGACTTTGTCTCCTCTAAAATTGATTTATAAATCTGCTGATTCCAAAAGTATTATATCTCATTTTCTAAATTTTACTAGTACAGGTCATTAAATTAAAATTAAATCCAAATCAACCCACGATAACACCAACCATCAAAACGACTTAATTTTTATTTAGAACCATTTCATCTAAATCAAAGTGGTTTCTAATGATCCTACTGTTGGTGCGTTCTTTATAAATAAACAATGTAAAAAACTGGCTCCTACACATCAATTTAGTAAGAATGAACACTAAACCACTTATTCGAGTGTAAAAGAGAAATTCCACTTGAGGGGTAATCGTGTTAATCCTCTACGAGGTCGTGTAACTTTCAAGTCACATGTTAATATATCGACATTTTACCAAATAATTTTAGTTCTTTATACGATAACATATAACTCTAAATTATATAATGTATCTGAGGTAACAAATGACAATATTGATAACGGTTGGCAGCATCGTCAACCTGAAATATCAAAGTAAATGCCTTGCAAGTTGTCTGCAGATAAAAACCAACGGAACCATCTTGTGCAATTTACATTATTTGTGCTTCTATCTATTCTATTATATTATATCTATTAAACAAAACCTACATAATAGCTTTTGGTTTACATATTAATAACAACTTATTCATTTGCAATTTCAATAATCATTTTCTTACTATTTGTATATGATACAGTTTTGTGACTTTCAGGTTACAGTATGCTATTATGATAGATTTTTTGTATATTTAGGATAGTGCTTGTGCTTTCTTCTATTTTCAGAGTTATATTTCATATATCCAAAATATGAATATATAATCGCATAAAAGTAATAGAGGTATTAGAATTAGACGCAGTAGCTGTAATATATCCAAAGATTCTTTATTAGATTCTGAGTCCGATGAAGATCATCCAGTAGTATTTACCCGACGACGCATAAATATTATTGACAGTGACGATGAATTTAGTACCGAATCATCAATGGATAAGGAAAATTCAGGACCACAAGAAATTGGTAAGCAATCAGTATCCCAGACGAATAATAGTTGTCACCGCCCTTGGAAAGCAGATTGCCCTGAAGATCCCGAAGGAGCCTACTCTTCTGTGACCCATTTTCGAAAATTATTTGACAGTGCAATTATAAGCGATATAGTTGACTATACCAATACATATGCACTGCAATATGATTCAACAAAGGGGGTCCAAAAATAAAATGTTCCAAATGCAACGTACATTTATGTTTAGCGCCAAGTGCAAACTGTTTTATGGAATTTCACGTTTAAGCTTTTATGCACAGAAGTGCAAACATCGTTAGCCATTGTTAACGTAAAGTTACAAAGTTACAAATTATAATAAAATTGTTTAAACTGGTAAATTTCTTTTAATCTGAATATATAGGCTTGTAATTGTTGATTTTCCGTTGCATACATTTTTTTATATTTAACACTTTATCGACCGGCGATTGTTTGAGAATTTTTTAAGCTCCACAATCCATGATTGAAAGCTTTTTAACCCCTTACCCTACAACAACGAGTCAGACTCGTGATGAAGACTTCAAACTGAATCTTTTAAACATGTATTTCCTTAATTTTCTTTAAATGGAAATAACATTTTATTTAATTGTTGATCGTATACGGTCATTGGAGAATAGCTAGACACGAAGTAACTACAAATTTGTCTTTTCCTTTTTGTCATTCTGCAGAGAACAAAGAAAGTCTAGTCACTGTTATTGTAAAATAAGTCGTAGACTAAGGGGTTAACCGATCTTTCAACGCTGACAGGAATTTTTATTGATAATCCTCAAGGCATCTTCAGTAACGTTATCTAATAATTTCGTTACAAACTACAATGTACAAGTAGTTTATTAAGCTTCATTTTATTACGTGCAATTATTGAGAGTCCTATTAATAGGCTTCCAGTCGGTAAAGTGTTGACACTAGATCTACCAAACCAGTCATTTTGACTGGTCCCTAGTTTCTTTTTTTGCAATCACTGAAGTGATAAAAATGTTTTCATCCGAAATCTTCAGATGTACTTTTTTAATGACGTATACCTTACAATAAAAATTGTATGAAGTTTCAATAAATGCAGTCTCGTTATTATTACAAAGCAATGTGTATCGTTGGATTTATTGTTTGGTCGTTCTAGTGTTAAAAATAAAATTCTGCCCCTGGAGGTTAATTGTTGGAGGTCAAAAAAATGGTGGAAGACCAAAAAAATTAGCACCGCAGGATGAACGACCAAATTGTACGGTTTGTCGCATCTGGTGAAGCTTCTAGTGCCACTATGGCTGCAAAATTATTAAAAGAAGATACGAATACACAAATTAGTCAATGGACAACACGAAGAACCCTCAAAGGAGCTGATTTTAGAAGCATTAACAAAAACGAAGCCAATGATACCGAAAAAGAATATTAAACGACGTTTAGAATTTGCTAACGAATATCGAAACTGGACAACTACTGACTGGGAACAGGTTATTTGGTCAAACAAGACCAAAATTAACAGAATTCGTTAAGATAGCATGTCTTAATGCTGTATTCGTAAAAATGAAAGGCTTAAACCACAACTTGTGAAACAAACGTTAAAGCATGAAGGCGGATCCCTAATGTTCTGGGAATGCCTAACAACATTTGGTGTTGGATCACTGTACCGAATTAATGGCATTATGAATCAGTACACATTTTTATACACCCTGTATGTGTGGTCGAAGAAGGGTACCATGTTGGGTACCATGTCTGAGTAGTATTAGTTAATTTCAAGCTGGGACTTTGACTTTATTACCTTTCATGTTTCGCAAAATATACTTATGCAAATTTTCTATCCTAAGTTTACGATTTATACAAGACCGTCTATCGTACAGCCTTTGTCAAATATGTTCCCTTGCTACCAAAAATGTCCTCACATATAAAATTTCAATTTTAGATTCACTTAATTTCCGAACACTACCGTCGAAAAATATTGGAAACTCGAAATACAAAATCAAAACTTCATTCGAATATCGAATTCGAAAAGAAACAGGATTTTATCAGCCATCATCCGTTTCTGAAGGTCTATCAATTAGCGCCAGACGATCAACCGCGGTAGGAAATAAAGATTTTCGTATCGACTGGCACCGGTCCTTGTAGGCAGTAGCATTGAGGAATGGCCTGTGCTGGCTGATGAGGCGGAAGGCACCTAAAGAGATAAAGCGGTGAAATGGAGGGACGAGACACACAGAGGGATGCGGAGGCGGCTAGGAACCGTAGGTGGGGTGGTAAGAGCCGTAGAGCTACGCGAAGAGAAGCGAGAGGGAAGAGAAATCAACTTTTATTTGCCCGGAACGTCGTTAGGGGTAAGTGGAGGACCGAAGGGTGGCCGGACGTAATGGCGCCCTCAACCCAACCTCGGCTCTTGCCTTCCGGTATCTGTAGTATGTCTATCCTGCCTCTTCATCCTTCCCTCTTTTCACCCCGCGTTTGCCATCTCCGCAATTGTACAGGGCTTTTCAAGAATACATCGACTACGAAAAAGATACCGAGACAGACAGCTCAAGGGTGGCATCGTGATCGTTTTTAAGGATCAAAGATTTTATCGAACTCCTTGGCTATTTACTCAATTTCGGTATTAGGTGTAAAGGAATGATCCGTTGTTCTTTTTCTTGTAAATTTAGCCGCGTTTTTTAAGTTACTGCAAATAAGTTAATTTAAGTTAATTTCTTTGTATACGATCTTCTACCAATGCTGTAGATACTTATTAATCTCTCTATTGTGGAAAATTTTGTCTCTTGATGCTAAGAGCCATCCTCTACCGTTTGGATACCTTCGAAATTTGAATCCTTTTTTCCCTTAACCAGTTAACTGTGTTTGACGAGTATACTCGTCATGAGAAAAATTTAGTTGTCATTAGCTATTTAAATTGTAATTTTAGCGAAAACTAAAATGTATTCGTAAATTTCAATATGTCTAGAATATTTGGAGATCAGGATGAAATAAAATGAATAAATAAAAAGTATAAATAATTTGAGATGGATTTGTGCATCCCTGTATGCTGTGTCTAGAACTTTTGATTTTCGCGACACACATAGGTGCGCGCTTTAAAAAGAGGTCGCCACAGTTAACTGGTTAAAGCAGTGTGGTTAAAATAGGAAAAGTAATCATTAGATAGAGCTTGCGAAATATCGAAGTGTAGAAAAATTTTCCAACGAAGCTTTTAAATTTTTTGTATTTTAATGTTTTCGTGGAAAGGGTGCTTCGTGCTTCTCAAAAGCTGAAAGTCCGTCTCGTATCATTTGTGTGGCGCCTAAGCGTTGAATTTTGAAACGAATCCAAGCTTCTTTAATGCGATCCAATGCTATTGTTCGATGAACTCCAAGGATGTTCGCGATATCAATAAACGGTAATGTTTGTTTGTTCTCAATTGTGGATCGTAAAATGAAGTTATTTAAGTTATTGAGACTTCGCCAAATACACTGCATAAATATTTTGCTGCTTGTACAGCGTTATTTCCTACTTCATTCGCATACAATATGGAATACCTCAAATAATCTTTCGAATCATGAACTGTAGATTAGATTTATACTATAAATAACAGCTCAATGAACAAAGTGATACTACCGAATGCAGTAGAATATATACCGTCGACATTGGCGCAAGTTTGGTGCTAATATGTATCGTCATTTATTAGTTACCAGCTTTGCAACTTGGTATAGTAAAAAACGACAGAACTGTGCCTTGTACCTAATGGATTTGACGCATTTAACACTAGAACTACCGAACAATAAATCCAACGATATACAGTGCTTTGAAGTAATAACGAGACTGTATCTATTAAAACTTCTAATAATTCTTATTGTAACATGTACGTTATTAAAGAAGTATATAAAAAAATTTCTGATGAAAACTATTTTATAACTTCCATAATTGTGAAAGAAAAAACTAGGGACCAGTCAAAATGACTGGATTTGGTAGTTCTAGTGTTCATAAACGTAATTTATTTAATAAAATACATTGGTGTTACAACAAATATTAACGAGACATTAAAAACAAACACACGACGCGCGATAGTGTGAAAATAAAGAATCAAACAACAAAATACAATCAATGAAGGTTTTTTCTTTTTTTTTTAGAACTTGTCCTTATTAAACCCTTCCATATTTATTATTTTCTGTAACTTCAATTATGCTTTGATCGTAATTGTACTTTTGATAGTAATCTATTTTATTTTAGTTCATACACAATTTTATAGTGTTTGTATTTTAATTTATTCGATACAGCAAGCTAACTAACAATAAGTTTGATACACTGATATAAATTGTCGTGTAACTGTACTATTTTGTCATTTTAAGAAATAACACAAATATATTTTATTCTGTATAGCATAAAATTTTCAATTCTTAATGTGCTTTAAAACCTTCTCAATTAAATGCAATATAAATAAATTTTAATTTATTAACACTGATTCATATTACATTTAATTAAGAAGGTTTTGATGCTTATTAAGGATTCTTATGCTATACCAAACGAAATATGGCAATATATACTTTCACTTTGGATGAAACATTTTATGTAATATGTATTACATTTACGTAGAAGTTATTTGTTATAGAAAATATATTATTAGTGAAAATATAAAACTCTTTAGGGTAAATAGATAATATCAAGCGTATTGTCTTTACTTAGAATATTATTGCAAATGAAGACAGATTGTTCCAACTTGATTCATCGTTTCAAAAAAAAATAATAAACAGTAACAGTTTACAATAAATTTTTATTTCGCACTCACATCCACGCGTAAATTCATGAGCATTACACATACAGTTTATACATGTACAGTGGCTCACGAAAGTTTTCGGACACTCTTTAAATCTAAATAACTTTTTTAAAATTGAACCAAACGACTTGACTTTTGTGGAACAACTAGAAGCATTGACTTACTCAGTGATATGCAAAAATAATTTTGAAATCGTTCTAATTGGTAAAAATTACGTGGGCAAGTAGAAAAGACATTTTTTAAAACATTTTTATTATAACTCGTAATGAAAATTTAAAATATGCGTTTTTCAGAACTGTGTTAGTTATACACATGTTGAAAATTTCACCGAAAACGATTGATGCGGGAAAAAATGACACTCGTAGAAAGATGTAAGAATTTGTGGAGTTTAAGCAGAAACTGTCCAGGAATCGTGAAAAATTGCGATTTTCACCATTATCGATGGCATGTAGCTCATCTGTATGTCGATCAATTTCAATGAATTTTTCTGCATGTGTATAACTATCATAGATCTACCAGATGCGTCTTTAAAATTTTCAGTACGTGGCACAAATAAAAAATATTTAAAAAGCTCCTTTTTTTATTGGTCATGTAATTCATACCAATTACAATATTTACAAAATTCATTTCGCATATCATTTATTAAATTAATGCAACTAATTGCTCAAGAAAAGTCAAGACGTTTGGTCCAATCTTAAAAAATTTATTTAGATTTAAAGAGTACCCGCATACTTTTGTGAGCTACTGTATGTACACAGTATATTGCCAATTTTATGCATGTATTTTGACAATTTGAAATTCAGTTAAATAGAATAACAATTTTTTTGTAATGCAACGAAGTTTTTATTTCATTTCCGCATGCCTAAAACTCTCACTAGGAGAGCGAACCTTTTACACAATTTTAATCTCTGCAAATGAAAGTATAAGAATTTGTATTTGCTCAACAATCCGCGAGTTATAAATTGAAATCTTATTGGATCGGAATAAACCACGGAGGATCGATTTGGAAACGGATAAGCGAGAAACCCAATATCTAAATTCACGTCAAATAAGCACGTTGATTACACGAATACAGATTGCTGATCCTTGAAAGAACGAAAGAGATTCGGGAATAATAAATGAATACCGCATTATGTCGGCAAGAGGACAATGGTTTTCAATGAAGAACACGAGCCAGAAAAGCTAATTCCGGAATGACTACACGATAAATTCGACCCTGACTATCCGACAGAGGTATTACCATCACAATGGTAGACGTCGAGTGCGAGTGGTACGAAAAGAAGTGGCCTGGGCGGGACGTTAAGATTGCGACGTCCGGCGTCCCGACGCTCCCAAATGCCGCCATACACTTCCCCTTCTTTCTGCAACGCCCACCCGATTAGGCGCCCCTGCGTTTCCCAAACTCAACCGTATCCAAAAGCGGAACAAATGTTATACGGTCACGTGTCATTTACTTCGAACTCGTAAACTTATGAGACTGTTCGACAAATTTGAACTGTCTCGGATTTGTGACCTCAGATAAGGTTACTTTTTAAATAATGAAGAAATATAATACTTCTTTATATCTTCTCAATATCTATACACACTTCTTTAAATCTTTTCAATATTCATACATACTACTTTACATCTTTTTAATATATATAATATTTATTTATATTTTTCAATATCTATGTATACTTCTGTACATTTTTTCAATATCTACACATGCTTCTTTACATCCTTTCAATATCTATATATATTTATTTACGGCTATTTAATATCTATATACAGGGTGGTCCACGCAATTGTTTCAAGTCATAACTCTGTTATAATTGCATTTACGAAAAAATACCAAAGAAGAAAGATAAATGGTTCGAAGAGCACTACATCTGTAGGCCTTAAAATTTTTTTTAAATGCAGCAGTGCATGTGCAATTAACAATTGCAACATTTCTTTAAATAGAAAGGTATTTTTTTTTAACAGATCGATTCTTCTGTTCATTCTACGTAAAAAATAATTAGGGTACCATGGCAAAAAAATTATTAAATCTCGAGATATTTTCAAGAAATGTCTTTATTGAAGAAGATACTCAAACACTTCATGACTATGTTGTAAAGGTAAACCCCCTTTTGACATTGTTATCATAACAGAAACTGATTTGTACGAGTAAGCATGTCATCATTCAGTAGCAATTCACGTATCGTAATTCGAGTATGAAAACTAAGAATAAGACATAAGAATAAAGACATTTTTTGAAAATATCTGGGGGTCTAATAATTTTTTTGCCATGGTATCCTAATCATTTTTTACGTAGAATCAATAGAAGAATCGATCTGTGTAAAAAAAAATATGTATTTCTATTTAAAGAAATGATGAAATTGTTAATTGCACATGCACTGCTGCATCTAAAACAAATTTTAAGGCTTACAGATGTAGTGCTCTTCGAACCATTTATCTTTCTCCTGTGGCATTTTTTCGTAAATTCAATTATAACGGAGTTATGACTTGAAACAATTGCGTGGACCACCCTGTATACTTCTTTACATCTATTTTTTCTACGTTATTTAAAATTTTACAGCATTCGTAGTCAAAGAATAATGAAAAAAAAACAATATTTTTATAATCATTAAGTGAAATTAACGATATACTTTGGTTATCTGACTTTTAAAAATTATGAAGAATTCCCTGAGATATGACACTTTCAAAATATTAGGTAAATCGGAAAGTTCCGTCCGTTTTATTACAAAAAGTATAGCTTTATTCATGAAAGAAAATGAAAAAGTACGTTAATCAAAACATTGTCCAACGGAGATCCATTTTTCGAGATCTTCGTACGAATTAAATCGTTCTTCAGCAAGTGCGTGTACCATCGACCGAAACAAGTGGTAGTCAGATGGGGCACAGTCTGGTGAATAAGCTGCATGTGGTAGCACTTCCCAGCGAAGTGCTTCTATCGTTTCCTTGACAATTTTTGAGACGTGAGGCCGAGCATTGTCATGCAGCAAAATCACCTTACGCTGTCTCGTTTCATATTGTGGTCGTTTTTCGTGCAATGCTCGACTCAAACGGATAATTTGTTGTCGGTAGAGATCTCCTGTGACTGTTTGACCAGTTTTTAGCAGTTCATAGTATACCACACCTTCCTGATCCCACCAAATGCAGAGTAAAGCATTTTTTCCGTGGATATTCCGCTTTGGCGTCGATGTTGAGGGTTGGCCAGGTTCACAAATGGTTTTTCGACGTTTAGGATTGTCAAAATAAATCCATTTTTCATCCCCAGTGATGAGACGATGGAGAAACCCCTTTCTTTGTTGCCTAGCAAGCAAAATTTCGCAGATGGTTTTCCGCCTTTCAATGTCTCTTGGCTTGAGTTCATATGGGACCCACTTTCCTTCCTTGTAGACCTTCCCTAAGGCTCTTAAACGGTCGGAAATCACAGATTGAGCACAATTTAACGCTTCTGCAATTTGTTTTTGCGTTTGACATGGATCTTCATCCACCAACGTCTGCAATTCTTCGTCTTCGAATACTCGTGGCCGTCCAGAACGCTCTTTGTCCTCCAAAGAAAAATCATCATTTTTAAAACGTCGAAACCACTCTCTACATGTTTTATCGGAAACAGCATTATCGCCATAAACGTCTACAATCATTCGATGAGCTTCAGCTGCCGTTTTCTTCCAATTGAAACAAAAGACTAACACTTCGCGCAAATGACGCTTATTCGGCTCAAATTCCGACATCTTCAATGTAGAAAAAAACGAAGTTATTGATGCAAGCGTAAATTGTTGTGTACTGAGTTTTATTAACAAATGTTCAAACTAAAAAGTTAGCTTTACTTTAGAGGTTATAGTTACCCACAGTTCGAGCTACGGCTACTCGACGCTAGATGGACAGAACTTTCCGATTGACCTAATATATTGGTCAAAGCGTTTTGGGATACCGTCGCAGCCTCGTAGGTCCACTTTCAGCATTCTGAATATTAGATCCAATCTACTTCGGTATTTTATGAACACGCGAGTTAATACTTTTTTACAACTGATGTTGAGCTGCATCCGTTAATGTATTAAAAAATGTATCGTTCCATTTAATAAAACAAACTTCGTATGATCTTACGCATCCACTCACGGTAAAACTAATAACATCTAAATAACATCTAACTAATAAACATCTACCCAATACCATTTAAACTTCTCCTGAAACATTTTTCGCTACGATTAATAACTGCGAGAAAATTGGGATGTCAAAATCAAATGAGATACCCTGTATATTATTTTTCAAACCAGAATTTATAACTAGTCATTTAATTTAACACGTTCTGTGCCAGACCGATTTTTTAAAACTTTTCATTCAGACCATGTAGGGTGCATACAACCCGCACTTTTGCAATTAAATAAGTAATAAAATCTCTGCTGGTTCAACAAAAGGCAGTAAAAAATGAATGATCGCTATGCCACGTGGTGCGTGAACGTCCCACGTTATAAGAAATGCAGTATGCACGATATTAAGATATCTCTAAGAGACATTTAGATTTGCTCTATGATAAATTCTTCGTCTTTCAATTAGAACTGCAAGTAGCTTGAACGGAAAGTTCAGCGTGGGTCGTATACGCCCCACGTGGCAGGGATCGTGTTAAACGCTGGAATCTGTGCAAATAAATTACGATTTTGATACTCTGGATCAAAATAGACTGCAGTACCAGGCTCGGAGGGTTAAGTCCAGCCTACCGACATGGGTTTTCCCCAATTCGGAGATCCTCGATGCTCGCTGCATCGAGCAGGTAAGTAAACGCATCGCGAGGTAGTACGCCGCTGATATACAGTGGGTAAATAAAGTATTCGTACATCTTTTAAAAACGAATAGCATTTTTAAAAATGGACCAAACAACTTGAGTTCGTTTTTTGGAGATGGTACGAGGATTAATTTACTACGTAATGTTTATGTACACAAAGGCAGCAAGTTGCTGGTTGTTCTTTCTTAATATACAGTGACTCACGAAAGTATTTGGACAATCTGAATCTAAATAACTTTCTACAAATTGAACCAAACGACTTTACTGTATGTATGCAATTTTGTCATACTTTACGGTTTCTGTAGATCGTATTTTTTATTTACTCTTGTTTATTTTGTAATTCAGTACTTCACAACTTTACTGTATTGTTGTCAGTTCTTCAAGTGAAGAAATGATTAAAGATCTTTATGTAGGAAGGTCGAGTGGATTAAAAATTAAACTGTAGTCAGGTTAACCAAACAGGAGAAAATACAGGGTTAGTCACCAAACGTTTGCACCTCAAATATCTTTGTTGTTTCTAAAGATACGTAAAATATGGTAAGGACAAAGTTGAATGGTGCAATGGGGCTGACACGATGCTATAAAAAAATTTTGTTTTTATCTCATGTTTTTAGAGATATCAAGGTCACCTTGACTTTTTTAAATGGAACCATCCATTTTTAAACATTCAGTGACTATATTATTCCAAGGTCATTCAAGGTCAAGGACAGAAAAAACGTATAAGGTTTAAAATATGAAAGCAGAATACGTTTATCACGGTTGAGACTTGTAGTAAATAGTAAACATACTATGGTCTTAATTAAAGTAAACATACTATGATCCTTCAATGTTACTGTTATTCAGCATTCTTATTTACTATCAGTATGTTTGCAAACGCGATTTCGCTGTCTTATCTAATGACTGAAAAGTATGATATGATCACGATTTACTGTGAATGTAGACAAAATGCAGTGCAGGCTCGATTACTTTATGAAGAAAGATACTTCGAGCGAAACACTCCTTCTAGACAGACTTTCATTAATACGTACAGGTTGTTTCGAAGTACTGGAGGTGTACATGCAAGACAGTACAAACGTAAGAATCCCACGACCAATGAAGACAATGAAATTAATATTTTAGCAGCTATAGCTGTCAATCCTCACGCGAGTACGAGAAAAATTTCCCGGGCAGTAGGCATAAGTCAAAGTAACGTAATACGAATTCTGGCCCGACATAAATTTCATCCGTTCCACATATTGCTCCATCAAGAATTGCACGGGAATGATTTTCAAAATAGAATTAACTTCTGTCAATGGGGATTACTTTAAAATCATTCAAACAAAGAAATACCACTTCGGATGTACTTATCAGAGTTCAAGGTTCCTTCAGAGCTCGTTTACATCAATGTATCGACGTAGACAGCCATCATTTCGAATATTTGTAAACTACAGGTATTCTGCTTCCATATTTTAGTTTCATAAGTTTTTTCTGTCATATAGTCACTGAATTCCTAATGAAAGGGACTATCATTGTAGGTGTTTAAGAAATGGTGGTTCCATTTAAAAACGTCAAGATGACCTTGGTATCTCTAAAAATATGACATAAAAACAAAATTTTTGTATAGCATCATGTCAGCCCCATTTTACCATTCAACTTTGTCCTTGCCATATTTTACGTATCTTTGGAACGAACAAAGATATTTGAGGTGCAAACGATTAGTGACTCACCCTGTATACAGGGTGGAGCAATAACTATGTTCACCATGAATATTACCGTTATTTGTAATAATATGAAAAAATGCCATATATGAAACTTGCACGGTGCAAAAAGGGGCATATTGTGATACATATATTTTTTTCCTGGGTGGAGGCATAGAGGAGATGTGAAGGTCAGATCGGTTGGATACGCTGGGATTTTACTTGTAAACAAGATTTTTCGTAAACGTTCTAACATCAAATCACTTTCTCTTCTGCTGACACGCGCCTTGTCTTATAGGTATTCTTAAGTGGGCGTTTTCTCTACGTCACCAAATCGCTAGATTTTCCGAAAAATACCCGCCCTCCGAAGTCAGCGGGGTAAGGGAAGGTGAAGACCGAGGGACTGAATCGTCTGAGGTACACGAGTTTTATGTTGTGACCATTAACAAGAAATTCGGGGGACACTTGACCATATTAGAAACTCGTCGCTGTTTCTTTAAGCCCCCTTATTGACTAACACGAGAACATATTCAGATACGAAAATCCGATTTTGATGAAACTTATGGGAGTTTATAGTTCTTTGAACAATATTTGACACGTGTTTTTTTATCGGCAACCATCCACTTTGAAGGGGTGAAAACAACCCTCAAAGTTGGGGTATTTTTGAGATATCTCGGAAACCAGAGGTCGAAAAAATTTGAATTTTTTTTAAATTGTGTGTTTTTCAATGGGAAATGTAGTCACACAAGAAAATTTTAACAAAAGTTTTCTGTTTAAACGATAAAGCTATAAGCTCCCATAAGTTTCATCAAAATCGGATTTTCGCATCTGAATATGTTCCCTTGTAAGTGTCACGTTTGCATCATAAACTCGTCCTCTTTGCTCGGACCTTTCACCCCTGCTACGGCCCTTTTACCTAAAAAATACCTACATCTATTTTTATACATCACTGACTGTCGTTGTTTTTATCCCTATTCGACAAAGTAAACTCAGTGATCCACTATTATTGCTAGGCACTGAGAGATGTTACAGTTGTAGAAAATTTTGAATATTGGCACAAGGATTGAGCAGAAAGTTTGAAAGTCGCCTGATTATGATTCAAATTGCGTGAAACACCCCCTGACTAGAGAACCGATATTCATTTATACGAGGGTTATATCAAGAACATGTCATCTTTACGCTTTATTCTTTCTGCCGATGGCCACGTGCCGCTCGCCAGGCGCGTATACACGGTTCAACGGCAGTCGCAACATTACCGAAAGCCCCCTCTGAACGTTTACCACTATTATGTCTTTTGTATATAAAACAGAACGTTTCCATCGACCGGAAACGAGGAGGAAGGAAAAGGGAAGACGGTGATCAGCGCAAGAGAAGGATGGGGCGGGGTAATACTACGACGAGCAGCTCCAACCCTCAACTTCCGACGTTATAAATTAACAGAAGCTTACGACACTTCGAGGCTCTTTGTCGAACGTAAAGACAGTGGAACGACATTAAGGGGTTGCATCACCAACGGAGATAACTATTTTTAATGAGACCCTCGCCGGCTTCGTTTCGCCATTACTTGTGAATGGATATCCGCTTCGTCATCCTTTCAAACTTTTTATACTTATTCTAATGGAATCTTTGATCGTTTGTACGCTATTTTATGAGTTTAAAGGTGCAAATGAAAACGAAACACAATTGTAAGAATACTAATTTATTGTCAGAATGTGGATTTTTGCAATAGAGTAGAAATAGGATGGAATTGTGTTTCTTTCTTATAAGAAATGTATCGGTGTCGTTGATCTTCTAGTTTGTCTATTATATCGTTTAAAGTTATATCCATTCATTTTTACAATAAATACGTAAAATGCGCAGTCTTAGTCTGTTTGTTATAATAGATGTGAAATTGAATAATATATTAATGGACAGCTTTTAATCACCTTACATATCGACGAATATTTCATATGTTTTGAAATTTTTAGTATATAGTTATCTAAAAGTACCTTTAGGATGTTGAGAATATCTGTCAAATGCCATGTTTGTTTCTTGTAGTAAAAAGTTCCTTTAGTCTATTTTGGATAGCCCATTATATGTTTTAGGAATTGTTTTAGTAATAAGCAGAATATGCCATAATGTACTAGAATATACAAGAATATGCCATAATTTACTAAAATATATTATAATATGCCATAACATTCGAGAATATACCTGAATATAGCACAATATTCGGGAATATAACAGAATATACAATAATATACTAGAATACACTAAAATATACCAGAATATAACAGAATGTACCATAATACACCAAAATATTCAACAATATACAATAACAAACAAGAATATATCATAATATAGAATAACAAACAAGAATATACCATAATATAAAATAACAAACAAGAATATACCATAATATACAATAAGAAACAAGAATATACCATAATATAAAATAATAAACAAGAATATACCATAATATACAATAATAAACAAGAATATACCATAATATACAATAACAAACAAGAATATACCATAATATACAAAAATATACCTGAATGCACTAGAATGTACCATAATATTCAAGAATACAACGTGCAATAAATTTTTCAAATCATCTTAAATAATAAAATCAAATCATTTCTTACATATTTATTATTTAAGAAATGATTTCATAGTTTAATTTTTATGCAATACATGTGTACAAAAACTTATTACTAAGTTTTTGGTAAATAAAGTCATCGAATAACGGTTTAAATGTTATGAGCCAGGGCCAATAGCAGCAAGAGAAGTCGGTGTTAAGATTACCTTGAAATATGGTTTGAATTTTGTCATGGGGCCTAACAAAACTCAACAGTGTTAGTGAGCAATTTCCTGATCACACGTATCAACGCACTTGTAAGATGATATGAGGAAAAGAAATGACGATAATCAGAATGATCGGTAGACGAAATTGAATACGAAATTCTGGACTTTAACACTATAACTACCGAACCAATCAAAATGACTGGTTCCTAATTTTTTCGTTTACAGTTATTGAAATTTTAAAAATATTTTCACCAAAAAGTTTCGAATGAATTTCTTCATTGAAGCAGACATTACAATAAAAATGTTATGAGATCTAAATGAATGCAATTTTGTCATTATTACAAAGCAATATACATCGGTCGGATTGATTACTCGGTAGTTCTAGCGTTAATAAATATACCAGTACACTCCTGACCATGCCGATAACGAATGATACAGTGTTGTTTCAAGTCAAAATTATGAAAAAGACAGCGACGAGCGTCCTAATTATCGCATACAGATGTACACTGGGGCATAAACGTCCTCCACCAACGAGCGCATACAAAAATATTTGTAAACCGTGATTGGTTGTTAATTTAACGCCCACATCGCACTGGTGTGACAAAACGGTAGGTCTCAGATAGTCTCAGACCGTCCCGAGGGTGGCCGCGCTCTTGCTAATACCTGGTGGTTCACACCTGGAGGTTTATGGCGCACGTGTCTACAAAGGACAACCCCTGTAGCGTCTCTCAGTGCACAGCAATAATAGTGGATCGTTGAGTTTACTTTCCCAAATGGGGA
>CM052088.1:14924268-14969094 GCA_028453745.1 Agapostemon virescens
TACTTTTTCATTTTCTTTCATGAATAAAGCTATACTTTTTGTAAAAAAACGGACGGAACTTTCCGATTTACCTAATAGGTCTAAGAGCGTCTTAAATTTGGAATTAAAATTGTTTGGAATGCAAAAGGTTAACTTGTCACGATTCCGTATCGTCGTAGCAATATGTTCCATTTAAGAATATGAAAATTGTAGACTGAAATGTCATCTTTCAAATGCACGTCAGTATGACACAATCTGATTCGTGTTGCCCGATATATGTCACCAAACAACATACAGTAACAAAAATCTCTTCAATACTTTTCCGAATATCCAATATTAATTCACAAAAGAATAACGTTGCATTTCGTCTAAGAATAGAGGC
The DNA here is from genome assembly GCA_028453745.1 of Agapostemon virescens. Classification (NCBI taxonomy): domain Eukaryota; kingdom Metazoa; phylum Arthropoda; class Insecta; order Hymenoptera; family Halictidae; genus Agapostemon; species Agapostemon virescens. The sequence continues at coordinate 14,924,630 of CM052088.1, forward strand.
ATCACGTGCGTATTTGTTAGATGTTGTTGAACCAGTTAAGGGCAGAATTTAATTTTAGAAGTCCCTCACAGGCTGCGGAATTAAAATCAAGTAATGGCATGTATACACGTCGGACGCAGGGCAAATAGTTCTATTATAAATTTTAGAAAAAACGAGGAAGGATTACATTTTAATTTAATAAAGAATGAACAATTCTATTGGTAATGTAAAGGATACATACTATCAAATAATATTCTTGTTCTATTTTATTAAAATTTCAATTTTTTATTGCGAATGGTAATTTTTTATTTTACACAAGTATACATGTACTCACCGCAATAGTGATTTGGTCCGACGTGTATACTCGTCAAATGCGCTTAACTGGTTAACCTAGTCATCCTTATGATAAACCTACAAATATTGATATTCATAAATCGACGATCGGGTTCCTAGCATTAAGAACACACAATTTATAAGTTTCATTGTGTATATTAACCAGTTATGTGTGTTTGACGATTATATCCGTCATGGAGACGTGGCAGAATTTTGTGTCATGACGATTATATCCGTCATGCGTAAAATTTTGTTACAATTTGATATTTAAATTGTAATTCTGGCGAAAACTAAATTATATTCGTAAATTTTAATATGTTTAAAATGTTTAGAGGTCAAGACAAAATGAAACAAACAAATGAAAATTATAAATAATTTGACATAGATTCATGCATCTCTGTACGCTCTGGCTAGAACTCTTGATTTTCGCGACACACATAGATGCGCGTTTTGAAAAGAGATCGCCACAGTTAACTGGTTAATTAACTAGCAGACAGTTAAAGTACTTTCATATAGAAAACCGCAATAAAACTAATAAGAAATAAAATTTAATTTCTGGTTTCATGCTTCCAGCATGGTAGAAAAAGAACGTAAATGTATGCTACTTTATTGATATCCGCGTTATATTGATTTGTTGAAAATTTATACATGCTATAAATGCATAAAGTTCCGCAGTCTAGTAATTAGAGTGTCGCGCCGTGCTGAAATTCATTCGAAAATAGATACTGTAAAGCGTATTTTGAAATATTTGGTCACCGCAACCCCATGTGATTATTTAGGGCTGAACCTCCTGTGAACACTGGAGGGCGCATATGCTTCCTGGCTTATTAATGCATTTGCTGCAGAAGTTCTGTGCTTAATCAACATTACAGTAGTAATACTCTTAAATTCTCCATGTTCTTTTGTGATGAAGGTAACTTCAAACTTGTATTACCACTTGCTAACCGATTCTCTTACGTAAATTGTTTGATAAAAACGTAGTATAAAAATGCTTTCAAGCAAATATTTATCATTGACGAAAAACAGTTAATTAAAAGTATTGTCATGATTATTGTTGATTTTGGAAATGTGTGGCTTTTTTGTTTAACTAAGGAAATATACAACAGCTTATACCAATTCTAGCCGCCATTTTTATGAGGTATTGTAGACGATTTAATAAATAGCATACCATGTTTTCTTGCGTACGGTTTTCTATAAATGCACTTTTCACGTAATACATGTTAAAATGTTTAACAGTGATCGTAATAAAAGACGCGTACTGTACGAAGCACACAACAATTCATCATTACCGTTGTCGTCGATCGATATCATCGTAAAATTTATTCGAAATACTATATAATAAACAACTGTTTTACAACGTCATAGATGGATGCTAGAAAATAAATGCTACTAAAATAGAAAAAATATATGAGATGACTTAGTCATTCTAGGATGAGTTGTATAAACTTAAATTATTCATTTATTTCTAAAATAAAAATAGGTGATTTTATATTATTTTAAGTAGTAAAATTTATAAAAAAGAAAAAAATGTCTTTGACTACCATTATCTATACCTGTGGGCAGTAGTATTTTGCAGGTAATTTATATATATTCTTCTTCGCTCGGAACATTCAGAATGGTCCAAAAACCACACATGGTACAACAATACTACATTTAATTGGTAGCAAATATTGCATTTACTTTTCCATTTTGTCTAAATCGCTACCATCGTTCTTAAAAAGATTTAATCTTTTACTTTCTTCCTCCAGCTCAATAATTAACCATGTATACACTAATTAATAAAACTGAATATTAAACGCATACATAAAAAACATAAATATAAAATATATATGTAATCTTTAGTACTTATAATAAATATATGTGTAAATTATGTTGAAATCTGCAAAAAACCTCAAGTTTAGTATTCAGCTTTTATATTCTGCACAGATGTTACATCTACTACGTTAAAAATAGGATTCTCTTCGTTGTTTAAAAATGATTGAGTGGGGTCCGTGGACATGCGCGGCGAATGGTAGACATAGTGAAACGTAAGCAAAAAAAATTAAAAATTCAAGACGTGTGTTGTATAATAATAATAATAATAATACTAAATATCACTACCTGTTGATCTCCTGAGATTTTAACCCTTATCGGTCGTAAATCACCTCTCGCGTGACAATAGTATTTTGTCGCTGTGGTCGTACGTCACATGGGAGGTGATAAGATGGAACCCGTCGAAACTTGCTCTCTGTGAAATGCATGCACGATTTCTGTTTTTTTATGCAAATCATTAAAGTAGTGGCGGAAATTTTTTTCTGGAGAATTGAAGTAACCTCTGTATAAAGCTGATTGTAAACATAACAACAGTAAACCAATGTGTCTGTTACGTCGTAACAACATTATATATAAGCGCATATGAATTTTGTGACACTGTACAAGTTGAGCACCCGGTATATTCCTACAAGCCGGCGCATTGGAAATCCCCAGCAATAAACCACCCCTACGTCCAACATCTTGCGACCAGGCGCAACGGACAAACCGAACGTTTACCTACGATCGCGCTGCTTTGACCAAACCATCATCGACTCTGATTGGTGCGCTTGCATGAACCATTTTCTGTATAAATACTGTACACTTTTCACACTCGGGCGATTCACATTTCAAACGTCACTGAAACAACTTCAACCCAACTAAACCGCTCGTTTGTAAATCCGTATTATTTTCGTAAGAAAAACCAGTACGTCGGAATTATTAAACTCAGTTCTGCGTACTAACAAGTTGTGTGTCTTTATAATATTATTTGCACCACCCCTAAATATCGAGCCTTGTTAAGTTAAGCGCTCGAAGCGCAAGGATAAATATACAACGTTCTTACAAAACGATTTACTATTCGTGCGCTCATAACAGTGTCATATAAAATTTATTCGGAAATTAGTTAAATCGCTAATTGTGAATTTACGTGAAAGTGAGACTGCGCGATATGGAACGCCATCAACAATAGACAATGAGGAAAGATTAGATGAAAAACTACATATCTTGCAATTTGATGCTAAAGGAAAACATAATGACTGTTTAATATGTTCTAATCGTAAGTTGCCTGTAGGAAGAAAAACAACGGTATACTTCGGTGAAACGTGCAACACAAAACCGTTCCTTCATGTTGGAGATCGTTTAAAAAGATATCATACTTTAAAAACTTATAAATGATTATTTGAAACTTATATATTGGTAATACTCCTTCAAAAAATAAGAAATTTCTAATAAAATGTTATTCTTATTGGGAGTATAAATAAGACTCAGCCGTTTTTCATCTTAAACTGTGCATTTATTGCGAAAGAACTGTACCTTATGTTTCATTATATATTTCTGTATGTATATATTATATATTCATTATATATATTGGTAATACTCCTTCAAAAAATAAGTAATTTCTAATAAAATGTTATTCTTATAATATTGAAAATTTGTCCCATATTTACCGAAACCAGCAACAACCTAGTGACAATCACGTATAAAAAATTAGCGACTGATAAGGGTTAATATATTAAATATAGTATCTGGCAAAGATAAAAGTAGAAAAAGCAACATAAAGTTTGAGACGTATAACAGCCTATGATTACTGATGTCATCGATTCAAAGTATCATCAAACTTGCGATCTCATCGACGACGGGCCTGGTAATGTGGATCTTTGACGCGATTTAAGCATAAGCACGAGAAAATCTCGAATACCGGTTAGTTACCACAAACTTTATCGACTTACGAGAAGTTTTCGCCGTGGAACGGCAGCATAAAAGTGAGGCATCAACGTGCAAGGAACTTTAATAAAACCGAGCTTCCTCGCCCCGAGTTCTCTCTCTCTCTCTCTCTCTCTCTCTCTCTCTCTCTCTCTCTCGCTCTTGTTCTCTCTCGCTCTCTACCTCTCTATCTATCTCTCTTCCTCCCCCTCTCTCATTCTGGGTCTCTCCCTCTCCATTCCGCCGTACCACCTCTTTCTATCTCCCTCTCCGCCTATGACACAAAAAGGATGAGTTTCGCGATATCACAGTGCAATTATCTCCGAGGAAATGAGCTTTGCATAGGCACCAGGAACGTGTGCAATACCGGCGAACTTATATATGAAAGAGGTCGCGCAGGCTAAAGCTTCGTATTTATACGTTCCACGAGGTAAAACGACGTCTTAGGGCCGTTCAAGCATTTATGGTGCACGTTCCAGTTTTGAAAAGGACGCGGGAATGCTCGGGTAAATCGCCCGGCTCTGGCCATGATTTTAAAATCCCCGGGAAATTAGTTGACAGACACGACCAGCCGGCTGAAAAACTCTGGCGAAAAATCTCTTCGTTAGATTTAATAGGGATGCGACCTTCGTCCGCGTCCCTCTTGATGGGCCGTGCATTTTTCATGGTATTTATGCGACGCCTGCGGTATCACGGTGATCAGTGAACGATTCCAAAAAACTAGATCAAATTGTGAAATCAACATGTCCGAATGGATTACTGTAGAATTTCGATGGTTGTACGAAACAGGATCGAAAATGTGTGCTATAATCGAGGTCGCGCATCGAAAATGGTAATCAATCGCCGCGATCTCTTTTCTCACATTTCCAATCCATAATTCTGTATTCTCAAAACGTCTGAGGATACTATACCAGGTCTGTAAGTATGAAATTGGAATTTGCCCATCCGCAACGCTAGTTATACAATGTACTTATCGTTAAACCGCATCATTCACGTCGTTTTCTTGTTTTTACATTTGATAAAGATTTTCAACTCACAACCATACAAGTTTCATACAACAGCATAGTTTTTAATAGCATGGAACGTGTCGAATGTTTTGCCTGGATACTACGATTTGTGGACAGCATTGATTTTCTGGTACCATTTGAAGAAAACTGTTGCAGAATCGCATCGAATGCTTGTCGAAGTTTACGGTGATCATACTTTTGGTAAATCACAGTGCTTTGAGTGGTTTATCAAATTCAAAAGTGGCGATTTTCACGTGAGAAACAAAGAACGTGGGTTGGAAGGATGGACCACCGAAAAAGTTTAATCACGATAATCCCTCATTGACGGATTCCCACTCCTTCAGACATCATTCCTACAACCCATTGAAAACGGTACATTCCGCCTCCTCAAACTGCCCTTAACCAATCACGACAAAACCGAGATGGCGACGGACAGAACGCAACAAGAGTCAAACAGAACTTGCACAACAGAAATAGCGAACGGACAAACGAATTTACACAACAGAAATTGCGAGCAATCCGAAGCTGAAAATAAAGAAATCGCAAACATTATAATTTGTGTACTTATTACGCGACCCAGGTGCTCAGCGGTATTCTTTGTACGCTGAGAAGAAGCTACCACCGACGTGACACTTTCGTATACAAGCGATTTTAACGTAAGAAACAAAGAACGTGGAAGATCACCGAAGAAGTTTGTAGACAGCTAATTGCAAGCATTGTTGGATAAAGATGACGCTCAAGACCAATAACAAAAACGACCGGAATATCAAAAAAGACAACGCAAAGTGATTTTGCTTCATGATAATACACCATCGCACACAGCAAAACCGATCAAGAAAACGATTGAAGCGATTAATTGGGTAATACTTTTGCATGCAGCTTACTCACCAGACTCGGTTCCATCTGATTGAGACGGCTCTATCTCTTGTCCTAACCGACAGTGAAACAATAGGACGAGACTTTCCCGCTAGTACCTGATCCGCCTCCGATTCATATACAGGGTGTTTCGTCTAAAACAGGACTTCTAAATATCTTCACTACCTCTGTAAATACAAAAAATGTTTCTAACGTCATCTAAATGGTTTCAAAAGACGAATCGGATGGAAGAATCGTTTTTTGTAAATCGTAATTTTTTAATCGTTTCTCCAAGGTCACTCGTGTTTTTTTTACATATATACACACAGTTTTTGTTGTTGTATGTTATAGCAAACATTATTGTGCATACATCTATGTTGAATAGCACGACCTTGAAATGACTGTGAACTCTAAAATTTGCTAATTAATGCAGAACTTACTTTCAGCGACATTTCAGATTTCAACGCTAACAGGAATTCGACTATGAACTTGAACCTGTAAATAAACACATTGTATCATTGGTCTGCGTACATAGAGAGTGAGAGAGATATGTATTTAAGAGTTTCCTCACTTCTAGATAGCTCAGTGTATCGATAAGCGATCCATAATGCGTTATTCAGAACAGAAGAAAATTCAAATGGTTTTAATTTAGGGTGAAGCTCGAAAATGTCTAAGAGAAGCAATACGAATTTACAAAAACAGATTTCCAGAACGTTCTTCTCCATCACGTTCTGCATACTCAAGTATTGTTAAAACATTTTGTGAGACTGGTAGTGTCAACAGAAACATTCGTATGAGACGTAAGACTGTTACTCTTGAAGAAAATGGGAACAATATCATCGCGAAAGTAAATCAAAACACGCATGTTAGTATAATGCAACTTGGATGTGAAACTGGTATTAGTGTTACAAGCATATTCCGAATTCTTCATTCACAAAAATTTCATCCTTTCCATTTATCTCTTCACCAAGAGCTCCATGGAAGAGACTTTGAAAACCGCGTACACTTTTCTCAATGGGGTATACGGAAATATGAAAGTGATGAAATGTTTTTCCAAACAGTATTGTTTACGGATGAAGCATCCTTTACAAATCATAGTCAGGTGAACCTCAAGAACATGCATTATTGGTCGGTTCAAAATTCACGATGGTTTAGACAACTCGATAAGCAGAGACCATAGATCATAAATGTCTGGTGTGGTATTCTAAATAATAGGATAATTGGGCCGTATTTTATCAACGGTACGCAAACTGGGCAGAAATATGCTGAATTTTTAGAACATATTCTACCAAGTTTATTAGAAGACGTACCATTTAGGGACCGACTAGTATTATGGTATCAACACGATGGGTGTCCAGCAAAATTTTTTCCATATTGCAAAACGTGTCCTCAACGAAAAATTCCCTAATCGTTGGATGGGACGCAATGGACCTGTATCATGGCCGGCTCGTTCACCCGATCTCACCCCACTTGATTTTTTCTTATGGGGGACATTAAAGGGTACGGTTTATCAAGAGCAGTCCACGACGCCAGAAAATATGAAGGACCGAATAATTGCAGCATGTGCTGATGTGAAACCTGAAATCATCGAAAGAACTGTACAATCTGTCGTTTTTCGCCTAACGAAAAGTATCACAAACGGAAGGACATCATTTCGAACATTTATTGCAGTAATAAATGTGATTATTTACAAGTTCAAGTTCATGGTCGAATTCCTGTTACCGTTGAAATCTGAAATGTCGCTGAAAGAAAGTTCTTCATTAATTAGCAAAGTTTAGAGTTCACAGTCATTTGAATGTAGTGCTATTAAACATGGATGTATGCACAATGATGTTTGCTATAACATACAACAACAAAAACTGTGTATATATATGTAAAAAACACGAGTGACCTTGGAGAAACGATTAAAAAATTACAATTTACAAAAAACGATTCTTCCATCTGATTCGTCTTTTGAAACCATTTAGATTACGTTAGCAACATTTTTCGTATTTTCAGAGGTAGTGGAGATATTTAGGTGTCCTGTTTTAAAAGAAACACCCTGTATACATATACCGTTTTTAACTGCCTTCCAATGTCCTGGTGCCTGAGACAGAGTCTGTTAGGTAGCTTTACTGACAAGTCCTTCTAGCAAACTTAGGATGAAACGCTTCCCACTTTCTTTCTCTCCCTGTCCATTACATTTACATCTGCCATCCGATTATTACTTATTTGCATCGATGGGACACGCACTTGCTGAGCAGCGCTTAACACCTTACGAAAATTATGAAAATGGCTCGATGGCAGGTTTGCCTAAAAAAAGGAACAGTTTTTTTTGCGTGGTATCCACAAATTATCAGAGAGATGGGAAAAATGTATAGATACTGATGAGCAATGCTTCGAACAAAATATTCTGTATTATTTTTATACAATAAGCGTGTATTTTCTATACAAAATTTCCGGTTTCATATTGCGAGTACAAATAAGTCTCCGCCGTTTTTCACCTTAAATTGGACATTTATTACGAAAGAACGGTACCTTATGTTTCATTCAAAGTATTCTGCATGGCTGGCCACTACTTTTCCCCATCTTTAGGGCAGCATCCGGATACCGCGTCGGAAGAATGATTCATCTTTCAACACTATCGTTGAATCGACCCAATTTTTGCTGTCTTCATATGATGCGAAGTGCTGCTCAGACAGGACATGCGTCATTAATCAAAACAAGTAGTAATCAAAAGGAGCAATATCTGGTGAATGCGGCGGATGTGGTAAAACTTCCCAATTAAGTGTTTTCAAGTAGGTTTTGACCGATGCCTGGCAAGCAGCATTTCACATGTGAACAATCAGTGTTCAATGTTTCTCGGCGGCGGTTCATATGGAACCCAATTTCCTTGCTTTTGAATCATTCCCAATGATTTTAAACGATGTGAAATCGCTTGTTGAGTTACTGATAATGCAAGTCCAAGTTCTTCTTGCGTTTGGCACGATTCTTCATTCTTCTTTGTCTTCGACATCAAATTCACCGTTCTTAAACTTTTGAAAAATCTTGCGACAACTTCTCTTATTTAATGCAGCCTTACCATATGCTTCTACAAGCAGTCAATGTGCCTCAGCTGCAGCTTTATTTAAATTAAAGAAGTACATCAGAACTTCCCGCAAATGACGTTTATTCGGCTCAAAACACGACATTTTCGTACGAAAAAAATATACGAAGCCGATACACAATCGCTAATATTTTGCAATTATGTTGTTGACAGATGTGCAACCTCATAATATGACGACTTACATCTGACATTAGCCGCCATAACTTATTGGTGCGATATCCGATTTCAAACGGCGAAGACTTATTTGTACTCCCAATATTTACAGTGAATCACGAAAGTATTCGAACGCTCTGAAATGAAAAGTTTGACGCTTAAAAAATGTAAGTGATATTGCGAATTACAAAATACTCTTGTTCCTATAGTAATATATAAGTGTCATAACTATACATGTTAAATTTGAAGTGTGTCCGACAACGTAAACATTACTTATGAAAGATTTCTTGGTAACGTCGAGTAAACAGATGTCACGAAAGTATTCGAACGACGAAACTTGTAGTACAAAACAATCCTTGAATTTGACAAACAGTAAAGATTGGCTTTCTCAATTGGTGTTACACACTTCCCTTGTTCAGTGCTGCAAGTATTAATAAGATTGTAAAATTCATATTAATAATGTACCGAAAAAAATCGGAGACAAGCATCACTGATAGAAAATTGATAATTAAGTGGCATAATGAAGGCAAGAGCTATGGCGAAATAGCACAATTGTTAGGGAAAAGTAAATCTACCATTTATTACATAGTAAAAAAGTTAAAAACCACTGGAATCCTTCAGGATGAGGTCCGTTCTGGTCGGCCTAGGAAATTAACGAAGAGGGAAGAGAATATAATTATCCGTGAAATAAAAAAGGACCCAACAATTTCTGCACCAAAACTTGCTATACAAGTTGCTGATAGCTTCAGAAAACAAGTTCATCCTGAACTTTGTCGAAGAATTCTCCGTAAAAATGATTTTCATGGTCGTATTCCTCGAAAGAAACCATTTATTAGCAAAGTCAATAAACAGAAGAGATTAAGTTTCGCTAAAAATTATGTCAACAAGGATAAGGACTTTTGGAAACACGTAATTTTTTCGGACGAGAGGAAATTTAACATATTTGGCTCAGATGGATGTGATAAAATTTGGAGAAAAGCAAATAGAGAGATGGATCTTAAAAATCAACGACCAACCGTGAAACATGGGAGTGGGTCGATAATGGTATGGGGATGTATGGGGGTCAGCGGTGTTGGAAACCTCGACATTATCGACTGAATATTAGATAAATGTAAATATATGCAAATATTGAAAGACAATTTGAAGCAAAGTGCGGAAAAATTAGGGGTAGTAGACAATTTTCATTTTCAGCAGGACAATGATCCAAAACATACCGCACGTATTGTTAAAGAATGGATCATATACAACGTACCCCACGTTTTAGAAACACCCCCACAAAGTCCGGACATTAACCCCATAGAACACTTATGGGCAGAAATTGGCAAACAACTTAGTAAACATAGTATTAATTCCAAGGAAGCATTAAAGACCAGAATTTTGGACGTCTGGAACAATATAAAAAAAGATATTACGGAAAATTTGGTTGATAGCATGCAACGACGGTTGCAAGCCATAATAAGTGCTCACGGTGGTCCGACAAAATATTAAAACACTATAGTTGTTTAAAATATGTACTATTAATTTAGTCGTTCGAATACTTTTGTGGCGTTCATTTAGATGCCGTTACCAAGAAACATTTTATAAGTATTGTTTACGTTATCAGAGACACTTCAAATTTAACATGTATAATCATGATACTTATGTGTTATTACAGAAATAAAAGTATTTTGTAATTCGTAATATGACTTATGTTTTTTCAATGTCAAACTTTTCATCCGTCCGAATCCTTTCCGTTCGAATACTTTCGTTACTCACTGTATATGCTGGTAGTTATTATTGGTTCTATAGCATCATAGACATTGCATTCTCAGTATACATTGGCCCGCATTAATATTCGAACACCATGATACTTGAAAAGTTTTTGCTGTTTATCTCCACTGTTAATGGACTTAAGGAATTCGTCGTTTTGTAATAATAAAAAACACTTATTTTAAATGCTGGAAACATAATTTTTATTTATTTAATTTGTACACTTTTCGCGTTAATCAATGTTAAACAAAATAATGCTCAATTTTCACATCGTAAAAATATTCGGACATTCCATACGCTTCGCAGTTTGACTGTCCTGTTAACAATCGGGTAACAATTTCGGTAACAATCTTTGTAAACATAAGATGTAAGTACTATCTGGTAAAGTTAGTTTCATTTAGATCTTCGTTCGTATCTTTCGTATTAGTGTGAAAGTGACACATAAAGATAAAAATACATCGTTTGATGTACGTCAACTTGTTATTTATAATCGTGAGAAAGAGAAATCATACCTCAGTGTGAATCTATTCCTCAGTGTGGTCGTCCAAAACTACTTGACGTTCGCGACAAACGTAATATGATTAGAAAAGTGAAAAAAGATCCTAGTTTAAGTGTCCCGAAATTGTCTGCAGAATTATTTGAAGAAACCGGAAAGAAAGTTTATTTTGATATAGTCCGTTGAATGTTTCATGAAAGTGGATATCATGGCAGAATTCCACGAAAAGAAACCATTTATTAACGATGTGAATCGAAAGAAAAGATTACCGTTCGCTGAGGAATATATTTCTAAAGAAGAAGTATGATGGAAAGATGTCATTTTTACAGATGAAAGCAAGTACAATATTTTTGGGTCCGATGGACACAAACTTGTATTATGTAAAGTCAATGAAGAGCTTCATACTAAAAATGTTATTCCCCCCTTAAACACGGTGGGGGAAGAGTAATGGTTTGGGATTGCATCTCGGTTGCTGGAATGGACGAATTAGTTTCGATTGATGGAATTTTGGATAAGAATAAATATTTACATATTTTGAAACAAAATTTAATAAAAACTGCCACTGATATGAACATTCGCCACAGTTTTAAATGTTATCGAGATAATGATCCGATATTTATTGTATAATTGTCCAAAAGTATTGCAACCTCCTCCACACTCGCTGGATCTAAATCCAATCGAAAATTAATGGGATTATTTAGATCGCCGAATCAGAATATCACCGATAAGGTCGATGGAAGAATTAAAATTACGATCGCATGAAGAATGGTCACGTATTCCACTAGAATATTTAAATATAGTTATTTTTAGTATACCCAGACGATTGAGCCATATAATTAAACAACAAGGTAATCCAATAAAGTACTAAAATCGATATCCTTTTGTTAAAGTATATGTACATTTTTACTTACAAAATTATAATTCGCGAAATGTCCGAATATTTTTGCGAAGTCAAAATTGAGCATTATTTTGTTTAATATTGATTTATGCGAAAAGTGTACAAATTAAATAAATAGAAACTATGTTTCTAGCATCTAAAATAAGTGCTTTTCATCATTACAAGACAACGAATTCTTTAAGTCCGTTAACAGTGGAAATATACAGCAAAAACTTCTCGAATATCATGGTGTCCGAATATTAACACCGGCCACTGTACATTGCTCCTATGGCATCTTAGATTTTATTCACTCATTCTGTTTCGTTAAACAATCAGTTATACTTAGTTTGTTACATTATTGTTGAAGTTTGAAGTGGTTTAAATACATTTTACTAAGCCGACTCCTTCGAGCATTAGTTACTTAGTCTATGTACGGTTCCGAAAGGATACATGCCGCGGTCCCCATAGAACATCGTATTTTTATGTTTATGGCGTACGACCATATTGTCTCCAGATCTCGTTGGACACAAGTCAACTATCGGTTAATATACGTTAAATACCGGAACCTGTTAAGGAAAATCAAGTTTCACTATGTAATTTAAAGTTCGCGCCTAGCGCCATGTATGAAACATTTGTGAATCGAATGTCTTTTGTTATTATCGATTTGTACGTTTCTTCTTCATTCTTCTGTTTGTCGCCATTTATTAAACACGCATTAAAATCACGCTCCAGATTAGATTTAGTATTCAGCGTTCCGAGCTGCTCAGTTTCTACAGAACCTCTAGAATTTGCTAGAACCACTGATCCACCAAAACAAGTCGCCCAATGTTAAATCGACCGGCGACAAGTGCGGGATAAAATCTAGTCGAAATAAATTCGTTGTTATTTTAAAACCAACGTGTTTCCCTTTTTTATCCTCGGCACGAACTAAAAACAGTCTACACAAGAAAGATCTTACAAATCTACCACGTACAATAAACAACCTGACTATACGATCTTCAACCAGAGAGACAGAAAATTAACGAGTTTATATACCAACAAAAATGGATGGGGAAGTCTATATAGAATACTCGGATCACATTTTTGTTTTTTGTCATTTTCAATAGATTCAACCTACGACTTAGTATTTGAGTGAAGTATTAAGTGGAAGTTATATAAGGTGTTTGCTGCCAAAGACGAACCGAAAGATTCATAAGAGAAAGTCAAATGGAAAAATACTCTTTATAATATGCTCTAAATAACATACTGAAAAAATGAAAATTCTTACGTTTCACAAATACTAAACCGTAAGTCCGCGAAACTGTTTACTTGTGAAAATCACATTCGAGGTTCTTCTATATCGTAAAGTAAACAAATATACATGATCCACACTGTATCGTGTTGGATGTAATTGTATTCAAATAATTAAACCTCCATCGGAGGCATTTCCATTAACATGATCTACGTAACGAGTCTTTCATTCATAAACCTAACTTAATATTGGTTTAAGGTTTTGAAAAATCTGTAAAAATTCTGAAGTACTTATAGTAGTTTCTAATTTAATATACAAGAGATATTATAACCAAATGTTTACGCCAATTCGCAATAATAATTAAAATTTGACAGAAAATTATAAAAATCTAAAAGTTTCGAACTCAGAGAGCCGTATTGCTGTTACGTATGGAGAATATTTTTTCATCTGACTTTCTCTCAAGAATTTTTCGGGTTCGTTTCTGGCAGAAAACGCCCTAGATAACCTTCGCTTAACCCCTTTTATAAAGGACCAAACTGTAGTCTGGATTTCGTTAAAAGCTACAAAAAATTTAAGAACATGACCCTATGTGACCCTAAGCACGCCATGCAGAAAGCCCTCCCCTATTTGTGAGGGTATATAAACCGAGTAATCTTCAGTCTCCACGGTTCATAATCGAATAGTCACGCGCAGAGTCACTTCGCGTCACATTCATAGAATAGTAAATTTTGATGAGATCGGGCTAAAGTTCCTCTTCGAATCAAGTTTAACCTTATAGATTCTGCTAGTTCGGTAAAAATTCTATTTGCCATTTTGTAATTACTCCTTGACCCCGCATCACCAAGTACATCAATACCGTACACCATACGTAATATTAATCCATATTACACATTAAATTCACACAAGTCGCGACACTTTAACACTTGTAAATACTCAATCTAAAGTATTGGGTTGTTCGGAAAGTAATTTCGTTTTTCCCGACAGAGGATTTAATTGTATTTTTTGGCACTCAACTTCACACTTAAGCCACATTTTCGTCATATTTTACTGTTTTACTATAGAAAACGTAAAAATGCTGTTCAAGCCAGAAAGAAATGAACAGATATGTATGGAGAAGGTGTGTTGACAGTACGCCAGTGCCAGAACTGGTTTGCAAAATTTCGATCTGGCAATTTTGATGTCGAAGAGGCACCACGTTTTGGAAGGCCGGTTGAAGCTGATAAAGACACGATAAAGGCATAAGTTGATGCAAATCGGCGAATAACAACACGTGAGATCGGTGAGAGGTTAAATTTATCAAATTCAACTGTTTACGACCACTTGAAAGGCCTGGGTTTAACCTCGAAGCTCGATATATGGGTTCCCCATGTTCTCACGGAGAGAAATTTGTGTCATCGGGTTGACGGTCCCCATCATTACTGGGGACGAAAAATGGGTTCTATATAACAATGTCAAACGCAAGAGATCATGGAGCACAAAAGATGAATCGGCCCAAAGCATTTCCAAAGCCAATATCCATAAAAAAAGCTGATGCTCTCTGTTTAGTGGGATTTCAAAGGAATCTTTTTTTTTGAGCTTTTACCGGATAACACAACAATTAATTCGGAAGTCTACTGTCATCAGCTGGACAAACTGAATGATGCACTTCAACAGAAAAGGCCAGAATTAATCAACAGAAAAGGTGTAGTGTACCACCAAGATAATGCGAGACCTCATACAAGTTTGGTCACTCAACCAAAAGCTTTTACAGC
This sequence comes from Agapostemon virescens, assembly GCA_028453745.1. Lineage (NCBI taxonomy): Eukaryota > Metazoa > Arthropoda > Insecta > Hymenoptera > Halictidae > Agapostemon > Agapostemon virescens. Next base: position 14,939,860 of record CM052088.1, read on the forward strand.
GTGAATGGGATACAATGCCACGCCCACCATATTCTCCAGATCTGGCACCTTCGGATTATTATTTGTTCCGGTCACTGCAAAATTTTTGAGCGTGGAATGATACTACTACCAGAAAGATGGCAAAAGGTATTGGACCAGAATGGCCAATACATAATTTAATAAAATATTATATTTGTTCATTATACGAAAATTGTCTTTCATTTTCTCGAAAAAAAAACGAAATTACTTTCCGAACAACCCAATAATAAACCTATAGGCTTTGGCCGTTTGCGCATGGTGCGCATACTAATTTATTCTTAACTTATTAACTTTAACTACGTTCTCAAAAGACCACCTTCCTTTACACAAGAAAGACTGTATTGTACTGATTTGGTATATTTGTACATACAATAAAGTTCAGAAAGAAGAATGAAAAGTTCAGAGGAATGAATGATGAGGAGAATTTGCGATCGTGTTGTGATTCTAATTTTCTATGTAACAATGCCAAAAGGCCTATGTCTTTACTTTAGAGTTGAATATTAAAAACGGAACCTTGTGTCTAAAGGGACTACTGCTTATACAGGGTTTCTGCGAAATCGTGGTACAATCGACAAAGCGATGATTTCTTGCTTCTAATGAAGTCAAAAATATAGAATAGTTTTTTCATATAAGGATTCAGTTTCGAGAAAATCTAGTTTGAAAATTCGTTATGTACGCATGCGTTAATTAATTAATTCGTCGAGCAAGAATTTGTCTACAACAGCAAGGAAGACATTTTCAACATTTGTGAATTGCTAAAATTAATCAATTATTAAAATTTACGGCTAATTATTAATTAAAGTCATGCCATATCCTAAACGATACTGTTTACAGATGCAAGCAGCATTAGAAATTCTGGGATAGACCGAGCGGAAAAAATAGACTGTCCAAGTGCACGCGTATCTAACAAATTTTTAAACTCGATTTTTTCGAAAATGGAGCCCCGTATGAAAAAAACTATATTCCTTATTTTCAGCTAGATTTTACATGAGGAATCATTCCCTTGTCGGTTGTACCACAATTTCGTAAACACACAGTATAGCCTGTGCCTCCTTTCTCCTTGTTAACTATTACACGTTCTTCAAGAAGGAAATGAGACTCGCCAGGGTATACATTTGGCAACGGCAGGCGCGAGTTTCCTCCTGGTATAACCAGGTCGTCCGCAATGTGGCCAGATTTGCACGCACGTGTCGACAAGTGACGATACCTTTTGGAAACTCTGGGCTTACAGTATATCGGTTTGTTAGTGAGGGTTGGGACGGTCAAGGGGGCAATGCTTAATGAGAAGTCAAAGGAATATGGTGGAGAAAAACCCTCAATCCTAGCGGAACCAAGTGGACCATAAACCCAGGCGATACCTGCGTTAACAGTGGTAACTCATGTAAATTCTAAAACCCTTAATCATCAACAAAAATTTTTAATATAATAACTGAACGCTCCTATATAATACAATCTTACCAATCGCATTGTATCAACTAAATTATACAACTAAAGTTAAGAGGCCTACTAACAATTCCTACCAGTACCCTAATTTCGCATCAGGTTCGTTAAGGGGGGAATACACTTTAGAACGCCTAAAAAATAGTGATTTTTAGGAATTTTTTTCTCAATAACTACAAAGCGAATCATTCTCAAACTTTTATGATATTATGTTCTATATTTAAACACTACAAAAAAATTTCTATTTTAATGATTAATGTATTTTTTTCGCAATATTTATAAATCTTCACAGCTCCGTGCCACGCGCATCGTCAGTTTGTGTACATCCTAGAGCCCCTAATTTTCATCTAAAACAGGAAAACAAAAGTTTTTTTTAATCCTTATAAAATTATCTCGTCGATGAACTAAAAAAATTCCAACAAAGAGTACAGAAATGCAAAAATTTTGAGCTTTATTGAAAAAGTTACGATTTTTTGCTAAAAATTTTGACTTTATAATGTAAATTGAAAGGAAAAAATGCAACTATTTAGGAATTTTTTTAGTTCATCGATGACATTTTATCATTACCTAACGAAAAATCGCCTTAGGAGCTCAATTGGTCCAATAGATCGTTCTGTATCGTGTACACAAAATTCAGAAATATGATATTGAGAAAAACGCGTTTAAAGTTTTTCGACTGTTAGAGTTAGTTATTGAACACTTACTTCTGGAGGAAACTAATCCGCTATAGAAGGCCATATAGTAAGCCTTCTGTGGCTTCAAGAAATTCATTTTGCTCCATTTGGTGCATCCTACGAGAGATTCGTGCCTTTTTTGTGCTGCTTTCTCTGCGGCGTTCCTGTCTCGTAATGCACTGCGCGTCATACGTATCGGCAAAGAATTTGCATTGTTGCACGATATTAATATTTAACACTAGAACGACGGAGCATTAAACTATACCAACATACATTACTTTGTAATAATGACAAGGTTGTAATTATTCAAAGCTTCTCGAACTTCTGTGTTAATAAATGTTCTAATGAAAAAGTTTATGTGACAAGTTTTCGTGGGAACATTCTTATAATTTCAACAACTGTCAAATAAGAATTAAATGACGAGTCATTTTGGCTCGTTTCGTCGTTCTAGTGTTAATACATTCATTATTTTTAATATAGCTGAGTAGCTCTCGTTAAAAATGCCAGCCGCAATAGAGGCGGAGGTTTCGATAATTTTTGCTCCGGAATTTAGATGCTTTGGATTTAGGCGCAAAACCGTTGGATTGAAACTTTCATTGCAATTCTGTGTGTGTCCACCTAGACATCTGGTTAATAAATCCTCCTACATATCTGCGTATCTCCTACGTATCCTACAGTACCCTGATTTTGTATCAGATTCATCTATAAGTTACTCAACCTCCAAGCGGCTCCCCAAATTCTCACTGGGTTCATCCGTAACGTTTACCAACTTCCTGCAGCTCTTTTTCTCTCGGTTTCGCATCGACTTCGTCTGTACGTCATTCCTAGTGGTTGCCCAATTTCGCAATGGGTTCGTCCACGAAGTTTCAACCTCTTACAGCTCTTTAATTTCGCATTGGGTTCGTCTGTATTTGACTCCATTCCCAGAGGCTCTCCCATTTCGCATTGGGTTCGTCCTCGATGTCTATAATTCCAGAGACTCCCTAATTTCGTACTAGGTTCGTCCTCGACTTCTGTAATCCCAGAGGCTCCCAAATTTCCCATTGGATTCATTCTCGCAACTAACTAACAAATTGAAACCGTTCCACATTGGGTTCGTCCACATAAAATTATACGATCTTGCAGTTCCCCAGTTTCGTACTGGGTTTATCCGTTACGTTTATCAACTTCTTAGCAGCTCCCAGAATTAATATCTGGTTCATCTATGAGTTATCCAACCTCCCAGCGGCTCCCCAAATTCACATTGGGTTTGTTCGTGAAGTTTATCAACTTTTTAGCAGCGCCTCGGCTTCGCATCAAGTTCGTCTGCGGGTTATTCCTAGTGGCTGTTCAATTTCGCATTGGGTTTGTCCACGAAGTTTCAACCTTCTGCAACTCCACAATTTCGCATTAGGTACGTCAGCGTTTGACTGCATTCCCAGAGACTCCCTAATTTCACATCGGGTTCGTCCTCGACATCTATTAGGTCAATCGGAAAGTTCTGTCCATCTAGCGTCGAGTAGTCGTAGCTCGAACTGTGGGTAACTATAACCTCTAAAGTAAGGCTAACTTTTTAGTTTGAACATCTGTTAATAAAACTCAGTACACAACAATTTACGCTTGCATCAATAACTTCGTTTTTTTCTACATTGAAGATGTCGGAATTTGAGCCGAATAAGCGTCATTTGCGCGAAGTGTTAGTCTTTTGTTTCAATTGGAAGAAAACGGCAGCTGAAGCTCATCGAATGATTGTAGACATTTATGGCGATATTTCGATTATTCCGATAAAACATGAAGAGAGTGGTTTCGACGTTTTAAAAATGGTGATTTTTCTTTGGAGGACAAAGAGCGTTCTGGATGGCCACGAGTATTCGAAGACGAAGAATTGCAGACATTGGTGGATGAAAATCCATGTCAAACGCAAAAACAAATTGCAGAAGCGTTAAATTGTGCTCAATCTGTCATTTCCGACCGTTTAAAAGCCTTAGGGAAGGTCTACAAGGAAGGAAAGTGGGTCCCATATGAACTCAAGCCAAGAGACGTTGAAAGGCGGAAAACCATCTGCGAAATTTTGCTTGCTAGGCAACAAAGAAAGGGCTTTCTCCATCGTCTCATCACTGGGGATGAAAAATGGATTTATTTTGACAATCCTAAACGTCGAAAAACCATTTGTGATCCTGGCCAACCCTCAACATCGACGCCAAAGCGGAATATCCACGGAAAAAAGGCTTTACTCTGCATTTGGTGGGATCAGGAAGGTGTGGTATGCTATGAACTGCTAAAAACTGGTCAAACAGTCACAGGAGATCTCTACCGACAACAAATTATCCGTTTGAGTCGAGCATTGCAAGAAAAACGACCACAATATGAAACGAGACAGCGTAAGGTGATTTTGCTGCATGACAATGCTCGGCCTCACGTCTCAAAAATTGTCAAGGAAACGATAGAAGCACTTCGCTGGGAAGTGCTACCACATGCGGCTTATTCACCAGACTGTGCCCCATCTGACTACCACTTGTTTCGGTCAATGGCACACGCACTTGCTGAAGAACGATTTAATTCGTACGAAGATCTCGAAAAATGGATCTCCGCCTGGATAACCTCCAAAGATGAATCATTCTTTCGACGCGGAATTCGCTTGCTGCCCGAAAGATGGGAAAAAGTCATCGCTAACGATGGACAATATTTTGATTAACGTACTTTTTCATTTTCTTTCACGAATAAAGCTATACTTTTTGTAAAAAAACGGACAGAACTTTCCGATTTACCTAATATAGTCACAGAGACTCCCCAGTTTCGCATTGAGTTCGCCTTCGCACCTAACTGATAAACTGCAACCGTATTCCTAATATGAAATCCCTTCCGGCAGCCTATAGCGTTGTTCGCAACCTTGGTTTGTAACATTGCTGATAAACATTTAAAAAAGATAAAGTTTTTTTCACTAGATTAGTGTTTTCACATCGTCACTGTTTTGTTTACTCGCTATCCCTTTCTACATTCGATGCTAGTAGGAATGAATCAATGAATTATATTTTGTACACCGTCTAAGAGATACATTTAGTCAGTTTTTCACATATGATATAATAATGTATTTTTACACATTTTTAACATATATTCAAAAAGTGAACCCACTTATTTCTACTGAATGGTTGTAAAAATTCATGCACAATTTAAAAATTGAAAAAGAAAAAAAAGTTTGACCAATATTTCAAGTCAACAATTTTGTTAATCAATCATCTGTAAAATTACCAGTATTATGTAGAATTATTTTTAAACATTTTACAAACTACTAGATTTCTGTTACATAAAGCACAAACTTTTATAATTACCCGATAAAAATAATGTGTGTTAAACAAATAATGGTGCATAATATGAAGAAATAGAGAAGCACATTTTGAATTCACTGAACGAAAAGAATAATTTCAGCCTGCTCAATTGAGAAAGTACCTCACTGCGTGTCGTCGTCGCAGATTCAACAGTGACGCACGCGAGTCTCCAGCTCGAGTGTCGCGGCAGATTACTCCCAAGCGTCCTGCACTGGACAAATAAAAAAAACAGTTTTTGATAGCGATTACGCGGGGTGGAGCGATACAGTGGCGGGCGTAGAGGGTTAAAAGTGGCGGTGAGCGAGGGTGGAGAACGCAGAAACGCAGCGAGTCGGAGGAGGTCGGGTCTCCGTGTACAGGTCTAGGGGATGTTTGCGCGCCTGTATGTATTCCGGGCTGCAGTAAGAGCCTGTTGGCATACGTACACGGTCAGGTAGCGTAGGAACCGTGAAATGTGTACGTGTAGCCCCATACAAACGACAGGCAACGGAGCCAAGCAGCTATCCATCAGGGTGCTTTTGTCGCCCTAATGAGAGCCTGAATTATTCAGCTTACGGAACACCCCTCTCACTCTCTCTCTTTCCCTTTCTCTCACTCTTCCTCCACGAACACACCCCCTCGCCCCTCCTTCTCCGGAGAAAGCTGCTTGCACTCGTTGCAAAACTTAAGAGTCGGTCGGCCATTCTGGTGCGTAGGTTAACGCCGTGTTCCCAATTACCGATTTCACGAAGCTTGCACAAAGCTTTTGGTCAGACGACATCGCGTTTATGTTATTCGTGCTAGGAATAGTGTTTCCCTGTGAATCCAGTCATGCTTGACCTAGACAATGATGAAATCTGCAAATCTTTTCACAGCGGTCACGAAGATCTGCTTCGTCAAAGTGAAATCGCTTCGTTAACCCTTAACTAACTAATTTGTGATTTATTAATTTATCGAATATTAACACGTTGCACACCACGTGGGTCGCATACGTCCCATACTAAACTTCCCTTTCAGGCCACAAACAATGTTCCTTATTAGGTGATGGAGAACATACGAAACAGTGTTCTGAAGAAAATTTATTAACCTTCTATGGAGCTGTGTAACTTTCAGGTCACATATTATTGGATTGTTCGGAAAGTAATTTCGTTTCTTCCCGACAGAGGATTTAATTGTATTTTTTTGCACTCACCTTCATACTCAAGCTGCATAATCATTATATGTTTTGAGAGCTGATACAGCAAGGCTTGTGTGTGAAAAAGTCCAATTTATTCTACACAGTAGTTTCTGGTTGGTGCCCTTTTAAATATGGATAGCAATAAGCAGCATTTTCGTCATATTTTACTTTTTTACTATAGAAAAGGTAAAAATGCTGTTCAAGCCAGAAAGAAATTAACCGATGTGTATGGAGAAGATGTGTTGACAGTACGCCAGTGCCAGAACTGGTTTGCAAAATTTCGATCCGGCAATTTTGATGTCGAAGATGCACCACATTTTGGAAGGCCGGTTGAAGCTGATAAAGACACGATGAAGGCATTAGTTGATGCAAACCGGCGAATAACAGCACGTGGGATCGATGAGAGGTTAAATTTATCAAATTCAACTGTTTATGACCACTTGAAAGGCCTGGGTTTAACCTCGAAGCTCGATATATGGGTTCCCCATGTTCTCACGGAGAGAAATTTGTGTCATCGGGTTGACGTCTGTGATTCGCTTCTCAAACGTCACGAAAATGATCCATTTTTGAAGCGCATCATTACTGGGGACGAAAAATGGGTTGTATATAACAATGTCAAATGTTCTATATAATAATGTTATAACAATGTTATATAACAATGTCATTTCCAAAGCCAATATCCATAAAAAAAAAGTGATGCTGTCTGTTTGGTGGGATTTTAAAGGAATCGTTTTTTTTTAGCTTTTACCAGATAACACAACAATTAATTCGGAAGTCTATTGTCATCAGCTGGACAAACTGAACGATGCACTTCAACAGAAAAGGCCAGAATTAATCAACAGAAAAGGTGTAGTGTTTCACCAAGATAATGTGAGTCCCCATACAAGTTTGTCCACTCGCCAAAAGGTTTTACAGCTTGAATGGGATACAATGCTACACCCACCATATTCTCCAGATCTGGCACCTTCAGATTATTATTTGTTACGGTAACTGCAAAATTTTTTAGACGGTAAAACTTCACTTCAAATAAGGAGGTCAAAAACCACTTCGATCAATTTTTTGCCAGCAAAGACCAAACATTTTATGAGCGTGGAATCATGCTACTACCAGGAAGATGACAAAAGGTATTAGACCAGAATGGCCAATATATAATTTAATCAAATATTTGTTCATTATACAAAAATTGTCTTTCATTTTCACAAAAAAAAAACGGAATTACTTTCCAAACAACTCAATAATATATCGTTATTTTACCAAATGATTTTAGTTTTTTTTTAAGATAACGTATACGTATAAATTATATAATGTCTCCGAAGTGATAAATAATAATATTGATGACGGTTCACAGCACCGTCAACCTGAAATATCAAAATAAATGTCTTGCAGGTTGCAGTTTACAATTAGCTGATAAATTAAACTGGCAATCAGCATCCTAGACGAATAATAGTTGTCATCGCCCTTGGAAAAGAGATTGCCCTGAAGACTTTGAAGGAGCCTACTCTTCTGTGATCCATTTTCGAAAACTATTTGACAATGAAATTATAAGTGACATAGGCATCTGTACCAATACATATGCACTGCAGTGTGATTCAACAAAGGGGATCCAAAAATAAAATGTTCCAAATGCAACGTACGTCTATGTTTAACGCCAAGTGCAAAGTGTTTTATGGAATTTCACGCTCAAGCTTTTATGTAAACATTGTTATGTGCAAACATTGTAAGCCGTTGTTACTGCAAAGTTACAAAATTACTAATTATAATAAAATTGTTTCAACTGGTAAATTTCTTTAAATCTGCATATATAGGTTTGTAATTGTTGATTTTCTGTTGCATACATTTTTTTATATTTCAAAAAAAATTCGGTCCATAAAGGATTAAGCTACGAACCTTTGCTTCGTTCTGTATTGTATATACAACGCTGTATTTTTTCCTTGATAATTATTTTGTTTACTGGATTTCGTATATGGTGATGCATGCGTCAGAGTAAAGTAGTATTAACTTACGGATCCATAGGATAACTTCATTTTGCATTTATGACATGATAGTATTTCTAAAAATTTACTGATATATTGTCGATGTATATATCTACATCAAGATTGAACGCAGACTCGTTACTCCTTGAAATCAATTTCCACTCAATATCGTCGAAGACGCGAGACAACGTTCTAATTTAAAACCGATAATTCAACTAAACAAAGAGCATAGCTGATGCTATTTAAAGAATCCATTGATTATATACAATATAATCCTGTTTTAAAACCCCAGACTCTAAAACATCATTTATCGTGTTTCACACACTATTGTACTCGAACTTTTTGAAGACACCATATAGTTGAAAATTTTCGCTCGTCATAACAGTTATTCAAAATAAAGGTACTCATTTTCAAGCTAGACGCTCTAATTTCCTAATCCATCATTTGTTTCATTTATGACATTATCTTGCATAATATAATGGGTGAGTTACCTACATTCTATGAAAATTTTGAAAATTTGTTTTCGTATCTAAAGTCACTATAATTTAAAGGTCGAAAGTTTCTTTTTACATTAACGCTTGAAAAATTGACGTGTGGTTCTTTTTAACTTCTATCGAGGTTTAAATGGAAACTGTGCCGCCATCTTTAAATAGTATGATTTTTTAATAATTGCAACACTTAAATATTAAATTGTCTCAGAGTTGCAACTGCAAGTTGTTGCAACTAGATTTTTAATTTACCTCGATAGTAGTGTTTCCCAACCGTAATAATGGAAAATTTGTTTAACCCTCTATGGGCCGAATTTCTTTCTTCAATATAAAAAAATGTATGCAACGAAAAATCAACAATTACAGACCTATATATGCAGATTAAAAGAAATTTACCAGTTTAAACAATTTTACTATAATTTGTAACTTTGTAACTTTGCAGTAACAACGGCTTACCATGTTTGCACTTCTGTACATAAAAGCTTCAGCGTGAAATTCCATAAAACAGTTTGCACTTGGCGTTAAACATAGATGTATGTTGCATTTGGAACATTTTATTTTTGGAACCCCTTCATTGGATCGCACTGCAGTGCATATGTATTGGTACAGTCAACTATGTCGCTTATAATTTCACTGTCAAATAGTGTTCGAAAATGGGTCACAGGAGAGGAGGGTCCTTCGGGGTCTTCAGAACAATCTCCTTTCCAAGGGCGACGACAACTATTATTCGTCTGGGATACTGATTACTAAACAATTTTTTGTGGTCCTGAATTTTCCTTATCTGGTGATGATTCGGCACTGCATTCATCGTCACTATCAATAATATTTTTGCGTCGTCGAATAAATACTACTGGATGATCTTCATTGAACTCAGAATATAATCATGAATCTTCGGATCTATTACCGCTAACGCGACTAACTCTAATTCCTCTATTACTTTCATGTAATTCTTTATCCATAATTTTGGGTATATAATATATAACTCTGAAAATAGAAAAAGCACAAGCATTATCCTAAATATACTAAAATTTACCATAACAACCTACTGTAACCTAAAAATCATAAGACTGTATCATATACAAGTAGTAACGAAATTATTATTGAAATTGCAAACAAATAAGTTGTTATTGATGTGCAAACCAAAGGTATTATGTACGCTTTGTTTCGATTAATAAATAGAATGTAATAGAATAGATTAGAAGCACAAATAATGTAAATTGCACAAGATGGTTCCGTTGGTTTCTATCTGCAAATAATTTGCAAAGCATTTACTTTGTTATCAATATTGTTATTTATCATCTCAGAGACATCATACAGGGTGTCCCACATAAATGGGAACACCTAAATATCTTTCGTATTTACAGTCCTATCAGAAAACTTCAGAGAACAAAGTGACACTATTGCAGGTACAATATAATGGTGAAGACAAAAATTTTTTATGTCATGTTTTTTTAATGAAATTTCCAGGTCACCGATGTTTTTTTAAATGGAATAGTATATTTTTCTTACGATAGCATGATAGACAATAAAAAATTGAACTTAGTGGATACCACCTTTTTGACCTTGAAATGACCTTAAGCAAGAATAATCATGATGAAGCGGACGAAATGTGAAAGTTTAAAACTTACGTGTTGCAGCAAAGATGGCGCGTTGTTTACGTCGGGTTGACCTTTACATATCATAATAAATGTTCGAAATGTTGACCATCCTCATTCATGCAATGTTGCAATCTTTTAATAAATGATCTGTAGGTATTGTCGATTTCCTGAAACTAATTGAAGCACATACTGCAGTAATCCTTTGCCGCATATCCTCTGGCGTTGTGGGTTTATCTTTGTACACAATACATTTTATCTTGCCCCATAGATAAAAGTCCAATGGTTTCAGATCTGGAGAACGGGCTGGCCATGGAATTGGTCCTCGTCGCCCAATCCAGCGTCCAGGATATTTCGTATTTAGCACCGTTCTAGCAACTTTAGGATAATGCGCTGGACAACCATCGTGTTGAAACCACGTGCGCTCTCGATCGAATATAACTAATATAAACAACACAAATTTTTCAGTATACAAACGTACTGCTTACCTCAAAGATTGGTGGCTTTCGCTATAAGTGAAAACCATATCGATTCGTTCCTGTACCGTATAACGCATTGTTATCACTTTCACGTTTCGAACTCGAATAATGCAGAAGGAACAACGTACTTATTCTAACCGATTAACCTCCTGTTAACGATCTCAATGATACATACTCTAACATAAACATACGCTGTTTACTATGAAAACTATTTCGAACATTTATTATGATATGTAAAGGTCAACCCGACGTAAACAACGCGCCATCTTTGCTGAAACACGTAAGTTTTAAATTTCCACATTTCATCCGCTTCAACATGATTATTCTTGCTCAAGGTCATTTCAAGGTCAAAAAGGTGGTATCCACTAAATTCTCTTTTTTTATTGTCTATCATGCTATCGTAAGAAAAATATACTATTCCATTTAAAAAAACATCGGTGACCTTGAAATTTCATTAAAAAACACGACATAAAAAATTTTTTTCATCACCATTAATAATCATATTATTAACCATAATCAACCATTGTGCCCTTTGCAATAATGTCACTTTGTCCTCTGAAGTTTTCTGATAGGACTGTAAATACGAAAGATATTTAGGTGTTCCCATTGATGTGGGACACCCTGTATAATTTAGACGTATACACGTTATCTTGTAAAACACTAAAATCATTTGGTAAAGTGTCGATATATTAACATATGACTTGAAAGTTACGCGGCCCCATAGAGGGTTAATATGCTTAACTTTACCAGAAAAGTGACAACACTCCTATTGTAGTCCAATAAAAGTAATATCTAATAGTATTTTTAACAATAATGTACTAGTGAATTAATACTTTCGTAAAAAGTGATAATATAAAAGTGTTTTGATTCAAACAGATAAATGACTTGTAGGTGTTTGATTAATAAAAATAACCATTTTATGTATTTTCGAGCACGTCTCGACGTCAACTGCAACAATCTCTCTCTCTCCTCGAGATAGACGAACGAAAAACGATTATCGGTCGAATGAAAACAATCAGTGGTCGTATTTGATTAGCGCGCTTATTCAAAACGATTAACGGATAAATTACCCCTACAGACTGTACAATAAATATCCATTCGTAATTGATAAAACGTAATTTAACATTCGAGATGCAAAGAAAATCAACTGATACATTGCTCCAAGAGACTCGATATTGATTATTTATTTAACAAATGAGATGTGATACAAGTGTGCATACTTTCTCCTCTATCTCGATCAATTATAAGTTTACGTATATATCTAGTTTTTACCTATTTCGTAACATAAAAATGTTTCAATTAATTCACCTGTTTTATAAAACCGGCCGACTGTGGCGTCGTTCCGGAAGGTTATTCAGAATGACTGGTTCTTAATTTTTTCGTTCACACTTACTGAAGTTATAAAAACATTTTCACCAGAAAGTTTCGAATGAATTTCTTCATTGAAGCAGACATTACGATAAAAATTGTATGAGATCTGAATGGGTGGAATTTTGTCATTATTACAAAGTAATATACATCGGTCGGATTTGTTACTCGGTAGTTCTAATGTTAACGTATATGAATTAAATGAAAAACTGTAGTCATTTGGCATCTTCCTGAAAATTAGTTTAAATAGGCACGGACCTTTCTGCGTTCTCTGGAAAAGCGTAAAAACAAGGGAACGCGTAGCCGTTGGTGTTCGGCGACAAAAGCTGCAGCCGGCATAAACTCGTAGGAACGACAACCGTTTTGCAAGCCGCAACGAACGATCCAGGCCGGCAGCAGTCCCGCTAAATAATCATAACTCAGAGAGACATTTGTAACGCCAGCCTCTCGCTCGTATTTATCGCTGTTGTTGGACGGTTTGTTGCAGCAATAACGGTAATGGGCCGGCTCGCCTGGCCACTCCACCCCCTCGTGCCACACCGACGACCCTCGAATCCGCCGCCACCGGCGGCTACCCCTTGCCAAGCGATTTATCCTCGGGTAATTAGCACCAGTAATAATTAATGCCGCCGCGCATTGTGCTAATTATCACCGGAGAACCTTTTAAGAAATGAAAGAACATTCGAAATAAAACAAAGAGGGCCGACCGTACAAGTGCGAAGACTGGACACGAGCAAAGGGCCGACGAGGAGAATTTCAGAGATAAATAGGATGATAGAAAGATATTTACAAACCCGAGAACGAGACTCCGCGGTAATAGGTAATAATAAGATAGGATAAAGTGCGACGAGCGTCTATGAGGGCGTAGGCGATCGTAGTTGAACATTCAGATCGTCTCTTTGTCTTGGCCCGAGTGTCTCGGGGACCTTTCGGAAGTTCAGTCTGCTGAAGAATTGACGACACTTAGACACATTTTTTACAATGAATATCTTTATGAAATGCTTAAATCAAACTTTAGAAGAAGGTAATAAGTATGTACCAGTTATTTAACCAGTTAAACGCGGAATTTAATTTCAGAAATCCCCATAGGGTGCGGAATTAAAATGAAGTAATAGCGTGTATACCCTGAGTCGAACGCAGGGCAAATGGTTCTATTATAAATTTTACGAAAGACGAGGAAGGATTACATATTAATTTAATAAAAAATTAACAATTCTATTGGCAATGTAAAAGAAACATACTATCAAAGAATATTCTTGTTGTATTTTATTGAAATTTCGTGTTTTGATAGTCGATGGTAATTTTTTATTTTACACGACGAGTATACAAGTCGTACGCATCGCAACAGAGATTTGGTCCGACGTGTATACGCGTGAAACGCGCTTAACTTGTTAAATTGTGACTCGTAAAATTTGTTGCTACTAGGTTGCGATTTTTATGCGCAAGAAAGGAAAGTTACGTAAAAATTGATCTCTTCTTTTAATAGTTTTAATAAGTTGTAAAGAACGTACGAGTATTATTTAATTCGTGTGATGTTTTTTCTATTATGGTTTTAGCCATTAATTTCGTGGTTAAATATAATTGCAATAATCATTGTAATATATAAAATCCATAATCTAGTTGTAACCTACGAATATACAACATTTAATAAATTAATAAATTAATATAATAAATTCAATTAATAAATCTAATAAAATCTAATAAATTAATATAATAACATAATATCCATTTAATATAATAAGCAATATCACTTTCATAAATGTCAATTGATGCATTCGCTATGTACATTAACACTAGGAACTACCAAACCAGTCATTCTGACTGGTCCCTAGTTTTTTCTTTCGCAATTATTGAAGTTATGAAAATGTTTTCATCAGAAATTTTCGGATGTCCTTCTTTAATTACGTATACTCTACAATAAGAATTGTATGAAATTTTAATAGAAGCAGTCTCGTTATTATTAAAAAGCAATGATATATCGTTGAATTTATTCTTCCGTAGTTCTAGTGTTAATAGGCTGTAGATGTTCAAAATAAAAATTTTCCGAACTCATTATAAAAACAAGGACCAAACAAAAACATTTCCGATCTTATATTATTTTAGAAAGTTTAAAACAATAAATTGGTATCCTTGAATTCTTTTAATCTTTTTTCTGTTTTAAATAGAACATTAATTTTTGCACAATTTGTTGTTAACGTAATCTATTGTGGGAAAAATAATTTTCATTTTAATATTTATATTTACAAATAATATTTATCTGTATGTATCTGAATGAACAACTGTTGTAGACTGACACTTGTAACAAAGATTTTTAAACAGTATTAAATTATTAGATATCTATAACAAAAATAGTTAATATTCATCTTTCCATAATCTAATTATAAAATGTAATATTATAATTATAATATTTACTGTATTATTAGTACTGCACAATTATAACAATGTTATTATTAAATAGTTCACATGTATTTGAGAATAATTAAAATAATACTTACGTATTTATAAATATTATTAGTAATTTGCTGAAAAAACTATTCTTATGATAATTCTACATCAGTGAAACTCAAATTTGATTATTTATGTTCAGTATTTCATCAAACTGCTTACAAATATTGAAAATACCACAACAAGGTGCATTCTCTGCAATATGTTGTTACACGTTTGCGATTCAAAACAATAAAATTTTGTAACCAAATTTAAATTTTCCATGAGACATTGTTTTGACATTTTGTAAATAATAGAATTAGTTCTATTCCTAACTCGTATATTTATAGTGAATAATAAAATTAATATATTTAATGTTTGTAGCTATTAAGTATAGTAATACATTTTTTACGTACAATTTGATATTAGTTAATCTCAAATGATTAACAATAATTTTTTTCTTAACTACTATCACATGTTTGCGTCGACATCTACCAACTGCATTCAGAACTACAGGATCATACTACACAATCATCAAACAATAATTTACCGACATCCAGATTTTGATACATGTATTATCTATTCAACTTTTCAGTGTAAACATTAATTTTTGAAGAATTTAGAGGACATTCGCTAAATAATTTTTTATACTATGAAGGTTTCTGTTCAAACGAAATTTTTATTAATTTCGTACTGAACCGATCAAATCAAGTATAGTCTTAACACGTAGAAAACTGCGCGTGCCACATCTACCGTCATTAGTGAGAAGATCCACCATTCCGTTAGCTAATTGGTTAAGTACTGAGATTTCTATAAACATCGCATCCTTAGACCATATACAGTAGCGCACGAAAGTATTCGGACACTCTTCAAACCTAAATAACTTTTTTAAGATTGGACCAAACGTCTTGACTTTTCTTGATCAATTATTTGCGTTGATTTAATAAATGATATACAAAATAAATTTCGTAAATATTGGAGCTGATGTGAATTACATGACCAATAAAAAAGGAACTTTTTAAATAATTTTTATTTGAGCGATGCACAAAACATTTTAAAGGCGCATCTGATAGATCTATGATAGTTATACGCATGTAGAAAAATTCATTAAAATCGATCGACGTACACACGAGCTACGTGCCATCGAAAATGGTGAAAATCGCTATTTTTCACGATTCTTGATCAGTTTCTGCTTAAATTACAGAAATTGTTATATCTTTCTACGCGTGCCATTTTTTCCTGCGTCAATCGATTTTGGTGAGATTTTCAGCATGTGTATAACTAAAACAGTTCTGAAAAACGCATATTTTAAATTTTCATTACCAGTTGAAATAAAAATATTTTAAAAAATGTCTTTTCTACTTTCCGACGTAATTTCTACCAATTACAATTATTTCAAAATTATTTTTGCATACTATTTAGTAAATCAATGCTGCTAGTTGCTCCAGAAAAGTCAAGTTGTTTGGTTCAATTTTGAAAAAGTTATTTAGGTTTCAAGAGTGTCCGAATACTTTCGTACGCTACTGTATACTTGTAGACCCCTTTCAAATAATTACTTTCAAGCTATGATTAAATCATCTACAAGATGACAGTTGTAGGCAAAGTTTTGAATAGTCGTTGTAACGTCCCGTTCCTCACGATCGCGTATTCGAACGGAGTTGTAAGTTCCTATTTCAAAACGCGATTGCGTTTGTAAGACGCAAAACGGATGGCGATTCTCGATATCTGAGTATGCGACGAGCGATTCGAAACTCTTCTTCGATCTTCACCAATGCTGTCGGCCAAATTAATATTGGACGTCTAGTTCAATGTTTTCCGGCGGACCGTGTTACAGGGTACGAAAAGTTAGGAAGATCTCGCGACGATAGATCTTTAGCAGAACGTAAGATACACTCCGATTCGATGGTGTATTTTGAAAGATTCTAAATTCGACTCGAACGTTAGTCTTTGTTTGTCTTATGTGTTATGTATGAAACGATTCAATGTGATTGACTCGGTAGCCAAATTGATTCTGCTCGACTCGATAGTCAAAACGATTCTGATCGCTTTTTCCGAAGTTCGTTTCCTCTTCCCTTCGTGTCGTCCGTGTGATAACTTGAGGGTGTGGCCGATACGATGCACACAGCACCTTATTCGTTAATTTTCACCTGAAGGGGAAGGATCTTCTTCGACGTTCCTCCACAGTGGAGGAGGAAGCCTCTCCTTCAGGTTGCCGATGATAATTAATTTTTGGAAGAAAGGATGGCACTTCGGATTAGCTCGACGATGTTCGAAAATCCGCGCACAACGGCACGAATGGTTTTATGGCCCAATGGCCCTACTCGTCGGTGGAGACTGTCGACGGCCGCGTCGAAAGGTCACCTTTCGGTCCGGTGACGATTGCAGGAAAATACGGCCTTCTTGTATGTTTCTCGGATTCGCGTCAGTTTCATCTGCACGTTATTCCTAATGGCTGTCCAATTTCGCATTAGGTTCGTCTGCGTTTGACTGCATTTCCAGAGACTCCCCAATTTCACATTGGGTTCGTCCTCGACATTTATAGTCACAAAGACTCCCCAGTTTCGACTAACCGATACACTGAAACCGTATTCCTAATATGAAATTCCTTCCGGCGGCTTCTAACATTGTTCGCAACTTTGGCTTGTAACATTGCTGACAAACATTTAAAAACGATAAGGTTTTTTCACTGGATTAGTGTTTTTATATCGCTATCCCTTTCTACATTCGATGTTAATAGGAATAAATCAATGAATTATATTTTGTACACTGTTGTATGCGAAGGTGTCACGTCGGTGATACCTTCTTCTCAGTGTACTGGATTGTCACTGAGCACCTTGGTTCGCGTAATAATTACACGATTGTATTTGGTTGCGGGTTTTCTTTATTTTCACTTCGTATAACGTTCGCGATTTCTATGTTCGATTTCTGTTCTGTTCGTGATGTCTGTATTCGTCTGTTTGCGATTTCTTATTAGTCTTGTTCGTGTTGTCTCTGAGATCTAGTTCGCGTTTTCTGTGAGTTCTCTCTGTTATCTGATGATTCTTGTTGCATTCTGTCCGTCGTCACCTCGGTTTTGTCGTGATTGGTTGAGGGTAGTTTTTGGTGGAGGAATGAAGGAGCGTGCTTGAGGTGGTATATCTGAAGGAGTGGGAAATTGTCAGTGCTTGACGGAGTATATCTGAAGGAATAGGAAATGGTGTCAATGAGGGATTAACGTGGTTTATTGCAGGGTCTGTCTGCGTGTCTTCACGTGCGTCGCACGTGGAGTCCGTTCGTCGGAGTCAAAATTGTCCTCGTGCGGCATGGTCGTAATTTGCGCCTTCTACCTGCCTTTTATTTCATGACTTATACATTTCTAAACGCAGGATTAAGCACGGACAACCTTCGGTGTTGCCGTCGCAACATACACCATGTAAGAGATATTTTGGTCAGTTCTTCACGTATGATATTAGGTAAATCGGAAAGTTCCGTCCTTTTTTTTACAAAAAGTAAAGCTTTATTCATGAAAAAAAATGAAAAAGTACGTTAACAAAATATTGTCCATCGTTAGTGATGACTTTTTCCCATCTTTCGGGCAGCAAGTGAATTCCGCGTCGAAAGAATGATTCATCTTTGGAGGTTATTCAGGCGGAGATCCATTTTTCGAGATCTTCGTACGAATTAAATCGTTCTTCAGCAAGTGCGTGTGCCATTGACCGAAACAAGTGGTAGTCAGATGGGGCACAGTCTGGTGAATAAGCCGCATGTGGTAGCACTTCCCAGCGAAGTGCTTCTATCGTTTCCTTGACAATTTTTGAGACGTGAGTCCGAGCAATGTCATGCAGCAAAATCATCTTACGCTGTCTCGTTTCATATTGTGGTCGTTTTTCGTGCAATGCTCGACTCAAACGGATAATTTGTTGTCGGTAGAGATCTCCTGTGACTGTTTGACCAGTTTTTAGCAGTTCATAGCATACCACACCTTCCTGATCCCAGCAAATGCAGAGTAAAGCCTTTTTTCCGTGGATATTCCGCTTTGGCGTCGATGTTGAGGGTTGGCCAGGATCACAAATGGTTTTTCGACGTTTAGGATTGTCAAAATAAATCCATTTTTCATCCCCAGTGATGAGACGATGGAGAAACCCCTTTCTTTGTTGCCTAGCAAGCAAAATTTCGCAGATGGTTTTCCGCCTTTCAATGTCTCTTGGTTTGAGTTCATATGGGACCCACTTTCCTTCCTTGTAGACCTTCCCTAAGGCTTTTAAACGGTCGGAAATGACAGATTCAGCACAATTTAACGCTTCTGCAATTTGTTGTTGCGTTTGACATGGATCTTCATCCACCAACGTCTGCAATTCTTCGTCTTCGAATACTCGTGGCCGTCCAGAACGCTCTTTGTCCTCCAAAGAAAAATCACCATTTTTAATACGTCGAAACCACTCTCTACATGTTTTATCGGAAACAGCATTATCGCCATAAATGTCTACAATCATTCGATGAGCTTCAGCTGCCGTTTTCTTCCAATTGAAACAAAAGACTAACACTTCGCGCAAATGACGCTTATTCGGCTCAAATTCCGACATCTTCAATATAGAAAAAAACGAAGTTATTGATGCAAGCGTAAATTGTTGTGTACTGAGTTTTATTAACAGATGTTCAAACTAAAAAGTTAGCCTTACTTTAGAGGTTATAGTTACCCACAGATCGAGCTACGGCTACTCGACGCTAGATGGACAGAACTTTCCGATTGACCTAATATAATAATGTATTTTCACACATTTTGAACATATATTTAAAAAATAAACACACTTATTTCTACTAGATGGTGTCGATTGCAGGGCAATACGGCCTTCTTGTGTGCCACTTGAATGGGCATTGTAACGATTTTCCAATTAACCCGTCGAAGACATTGCAAACAAATGCTTTCGAACAGGCTGTTCCTCGACCCGGACGGAACAGTCGCAGTATCATGATGGTCATACATGTGAGGGGAAAGAGAAGTCGTCGTTGTATCTCATTCTGTATAAATCATTATGGAAATTGAAATTCTCATACATATTTGACTTTAGAACCTGTTCATCCACCATTTTGAATTATATTTTGATGTCAGTTGTGGACAGTTTGCTTCGTTATACTGACTTCACAAAAGTTCCATGTATATTCTGTACCCATACTGGGTCTACAAGTATACCAGGTAGGTAAATAGAAAACCGACATTTTTGTATAGGAAATACACGTTTAGTGTATGAAAATTATATAAAATATTTTATTCGAAGTACTGCCCAGCGGTAGTTATACATTTTTCCCATATCTCTAACAATTTGTGGATGCCACGCCAAAAAAACACTGTTCCTCTTTTGAAGCAAACCAGTCATCGAGCCATTTTCGTACATTTCCGTTAAATGTGAAGATGCAAGTATAGGGTGTACAAATAAGTTGTAAGGGTTTTACAAAAGATGGCGTAACTAGCATTAAATTGTATCGCACCATCTTGTAACTGTATTCATGTTAAAGCGTGATCATTTCTCTCTAAAAATCAATATGTGTCATTTCGCTGAAGGATCATACTATCTTTGTGCTTGACCTTAGTACTAACAAAACACAATTTGCGGGAAGCGCTACTTTTTTGTTTTCATTTGAAGAAAAGTGCAACGGGTGGACATCGATTGCTGTATGAAGCATATGAGGAACATGCTCCCTCAATAAAAACATGTAAGTACTGGTTCCGGCGTTTTAAAGGTGGTGATTTTAACATCAGCAACAAAGGTCGCGAAGGGAGGCCAGTAAAGTTTGAAGACACTGAGTTGGAGGCGTTATTGGACCAAGATTCATGCTTAACTCAAGAGGAGCTCGCTGAAACCTTGGAAGTGACTCAACAAGCGATTTCAAACCGTTTCAAGGCCATGTATATGTTGCAGAAACAAGGAAATTGAATTCCGTATGAACTCAAGCCATCTTTCGGCACGCCAACGCTCGGCCACATGTTGCAAAAGTCATCAAGGAAACTTTGGAGGCGCTTCAATGGGATGTCCTACCCCACCCGCCGTATTCACCAGGCATTGCTCCTTCCAACTACCACTTATTCTGGTCGATGACACGTTGCCTGGCGAGCGGCACTTCGCTTCTTACGAAGAAGCCAAAAATTGGGTCGATTCTTGGATTGACTCAAAAGACGAGGAGTTTTTTTCACCACCCAACCCGTATGCTGCCTAAAAGATGGGTAAAAGTCGTAGCTAAAGATGAACAATTCTTTCAACAAAATACATTGTACCGATTTCTCTGAATAAAGCTTCAAAGTTACAAAAAATCCCTGAAAACTTATTTGTACATCCAAACCTAACCCATAAGTAATAATAGGATGAAACCGTTTTAGGATGAAAGCGTTTCGTCCTAAGTTTGCTATTGGCTCTCGTCAGTAAAGCTACGTAACAGACCCTGTCTCAGGCACACGGATATTGGAAGGCAGTTAAAAACAGTCGGTGTGGAAAGTATTCGTACAGCGACCAATTTCAAATAAAACTGTGTGCGTAAACTTCAGTTATAAATTTCAAGCGAAAAAAATGATTAATAAATATTCTTGGGTATTTGTAGAAAAGATTTCGTGAAAACTAAATTTTATTTTCTTCAAGATTAACAAAAATATACATCCAGCATAGATAAACGTAAGAAATGGACGGACAGAAAGTATTCGTACGTCTCTCATTTCTTGCGCTTACTTGAGATATAAACATAATATGACCTTCTGAATGTGATGAATAACAAAAAAGTTGATTAGTTTGTACAGAGTACTAGTAGAAGCAAGTTTGAAATTTGTAATATACTACAACATGGGTCGTAAAAGGTGCGAAACGATAGAAGAAGAGCGAAAAATCATTATTCGATTACACAATCAATGTAAAATCTTAGAATGCCGAATTATTTTTACCTAATACCATACAAAGATTGCCCATAAAAAGTATTTACCTATATCTTTATCGACCGGAAGCCTATTATTAGAACTTTCAATAGTTTCACTGTAACAAAATGAAGCCTAACAAACTGCTTTTACATTGTAATGTGTAACGAAATTATTAGATAACGTTAATGAGGATGTCATGTTGATTACAATAAAAATTGCTGTCAGCGTTGAGAGATCCATTGAAAAATTTTCAATCATGGATGATGGACCTTGAAAAATTCTGAAATACTCGCTGGTCGGTAAAGTGTTAATTAATGACTATTTGTGAAAAGAACTTTTCATAAAATTCTTCATAACTGGTAAAAAATTGTTATTTTATTAGATCTACGCGTTCTACTCGAGTACAACAATCATTGAGGAGATATGAATAGCAAAAATAGAATAATCATTGAAAAAGAGAAAAATTTCAAAAGACCATATGCCACAACAAATAATTGTTAAAATATAAATTAAATATTACTTATTCATATGTCCTTTACGCAATGATCTATAATTAAACAAGTTCATTTGAACCACTTTTTCAAGTAACCAATAGTTGAGGAGATAATTGCATTTATAAATTAAAATAAGTCACTCTGTATCTCATAATAACATTAAATAAAAGTAAAAATAAAATCCTAATCACTTGCATTTACGTTTTCGATTTGGGATTCAAGGGTACATTACCAACAGTCATTAAAGACGCAAGTCATTTGTATTTCGTAGTTATGTTACGTAGAGGGCATAAGAAGATGTTTGATTTTTAGAAATGTCGGTATTTTAGATCGCGTCACACAAAATTCTCTATACCTTCTTATTTTATCTGTAGTTATTATCATAACATTGGTGTAGATGTCGCTTGTATACATTCAATCATTTAATTTGCTAACCTATCAATAATCTATGAACGATGGTCTATAATTAATATAATAGTGAAACAATATAAAAATACGTGAAACCATTAACGGATCAAAATGATACTTCCAAACTTTTTGGCATATTAATTGGCCTAATCGCATTTATTACAATTCTAGGTATTGTACACAATCTTATAGGTTATCCTTATTATATCTTATCTATCTTACTATATCTTATCTACTATCTATCTATCTTATCTATATCTACCTACTATCTTATCTTATCTTACTATATATTGTACTAGAATAAATAATTATGAATTATAACAAATTATACAAAATATGACGAAAATTTTACAATTTTTTTGAGAAATGTATATCATATAAGTAATACCATGTTTCTTTTTCGTAATTTATGAAATTTGTTGCACATTCAATTAAAACTATAAACATAATATATTTACATCTGTGTGTAAATCGTAAGTATTACATGTTTATAAACTATATTTCAACGATCAAGTTGTCTCGTTTAATTATCTTCATACATTTCATATGATCTTTCCATGTCATTTATGACCATCATACAAATAATAAACATAGAGGAATATAATTATATGTACAAATCATGTAAAAACAATAAATGTTTATCAGTCTGTAGATATCTAAAAGAGAAATAAAAATATTTTTTAATACCATTTATTTTGTTTAGTGTTATTTAGCATATAGCACAGAATAATCCATATATACATATAGAAATAGAAAGAGTATGTATTCCAATAGACCTTAGATTTTATAAGTTTCTGTCAGATACTTCTAACTAGTCTAAGTGTTGCTGATAAAATATTGACATGTGTATGTTTATTACATTGCAAATTTATTAATATGCATCTACGAAAGAAAATGCAGATTTTATAATTAACGAAGTAAGTATAATTAACAAGTATAGTTTGAAAAAATACATGTTAATATTATAATCTTATTATTATTTACACATTCAGCATACCTTCAAACTGGTTGACATTCCTAGACATGACCGTCTGTGCTGTACATGGTTTATTCGATATCCATGAAAGGACTTATAAAAGGTATATGTGATCGATGTTTTGATTACCTTCCAAAAAGGATGTTCATGATGCTGCAGAGTAAGTAGATACATGTGATGGAGCATTATATTCTCTAATAATAGTAATTTAAAAAATTGTTCATTTTTAGGTACCTGTATAATATACATATAATATGTAACCCTGCTACACAAAATAGGTGTGTACTCGTGTTATCTAAGAAACAAGACCAACGTGGAACAAAGGGTTCTTCTATTGTAAAGACTTTATTAGACAAAGAGACGTTGTGATAGTAAAAGATTGTGTATATAACAAAAATAAGTTAGCTGGAAGCTACAGTTACATATTCCACAAATATGTTTCTTAGTAAAGAAGGAAAAGGTTTCGAATTTTCCCAGTTGAATACAAGTAAAGACTTTGGAGAATGCACTGCATTCAGTGACATTGAAGAATTAAATATTCGGTAAAAAAAGATCATATAAAATTTTTATACTTGTTATTTCAATTATATTGTTTTTTTCTAGTTTTATAAACTATTTATTATTTTTCTACTGTAAATAAAATTCAATGACTGACTATTTTAAACACATTTAGTTAAGAAATAGTCCATGGTTGAGTAATTTCCTGTGTTGAATGTATAAGAAAATAGAGGAAACGTGTAAATGAATATTGTGCAACTTACAATTACCTTAACCCTTTACAAATCAGTTGAACAAAAATCTCATCCTGAACCATATGGAATTAATTTTATCCTAATCATTAATCATCTGCAAATTACTCATTTAAATAAGACCGCGTTTTTAAATTGTCTGATCGATTTTACAATAGGATCAGATCTAAATGAAATAAACATTTGAAACAAGCGTCAGTAAATATTTACTTTAGGGAACATATTTCTGACGACGTTAACATTGGTGTATATTATCAAGTTCGCCCTCTTAAGTGACCTGTTGAAAATTTTAATTTTTGTTTAAAAAGTTATGAACAAACAGATATCGATGCAATGCTATTACATTGCATTGTCAGAATATATGTATGTGTATGTAATCTTGGTTTTTATGCAAGTTATCAAGGGCTCTTTCTGAAACATGATGACATCAACTGAGGGGAATATAAAGGGCTAGTTCTTGACATGTATTGTTACCCTCTTGGCATTATCGTAACATATAGTATTTATAACTCAATTAAAAACGTACATATATATATTAGTAATAGTTTCTTAACATTTTTCTTACATTT
This sequence comes from Agapostemon virescens, assembly GCA_028453745.1. Classification (NCBI taxonomy): domain Eukaryota; kingdom Metazoa; phylum Arthropoda; class Insecta; order Hymenoptera; family Halictidae; genus Agapostemon; species Agapostemon virescens. The sequence continues at coordinate 14,964,853 of CM052088.1, forward strand.
CATATCATTTTACACGTACATTGCTAACCGAATTACCATGCCTAATCCAGATTAATTAACATGTTTACATACTTCTAATTGTGTTATAACTTATGACAGATAATTCTTGTGGTTACAGATTGCAGAAATAAATTTATTCTCTTAATACGTGCACTATTTTCACTTACATATTAATCGTTTAATGAGAATACTTGAAATAATTGCTTTATTTTACAAACTATTTTTATTCATAATTTAATGTAATTTATTCATAATTTAATTTCTGAGTTACTCATAGGAGCAAGCTTGACAACATATTAATTTCAAGGTCAACAGAGATGCTGTTTATGCTAAAGAGATGCTAAATTACTAAAATAATTTACCGAAACATCTTATTAATATATTTCCATGTAGCAGTTTTAAATCCGTTAAGCTAATTTAACCTGACCTAGTTTGCAAATCATTAATTGTAACTTTTTATGTAATTAATAAGTTATTGCACATTGTTTTATTTAAATTATAAATTTATTTCATATCGTTTGTACGTTCTTTTTTGTTATTTATGTTACATTATAATACTTCTTGCACATATTCAGATAAATAGTCAGATTAGAATTTGCTGAAATGTATACGAATTATAATAGTCATTTCTGGAGAACTGTTTTTATTACATTCGGATAAAACAAGGTCACTACTGACCTTGATGTTAATGCGACCTTACTCGCATAACACGTATCCAACAGTGAAACACGTAAAAAAACTATATAACATAATGGGGTTATAAGAAAGTAAATGCTGTTGAAAATATAGAATACATTAAATATAAAACGAATAAAAATAAATATCTAGGAAAGAGCAAATCGTCACAGATTTGATGGGTTTCAAATATCTTATCAGAGGCATACCTAATTCTCATACACATTTCGTTTTACTATCGCTACTGACTTAGTTTCTAAAATATTTGTAATAAACTATAAGTACTCACTATGGTGAGTCATAATAAATTCTGTTTTTCCCAATGATTGTATGTACTCTAGGGCTGGATAGAGGTGGGAATTAAAATTAATTTAAAATAACGAAGTTTACTATAATAACTCTAAAACTTTCTGCAAATATCAAATTGATGGCCAAGCAGCAGTCATATGTATGGAGAAAAATGTTAAGAATCATGAGCCTGAAAACATGTATGAAAGTCATTGAAATCTATGAGGAATGCATTTCTTAGATTATTACCCTATGGGTCATGTTCAGGCAATCCTTATCAACGAATTTTGAGGAGCAGTTCTTTTTTAATGAATGCATCCGGATATTGGAAAAAGGTGGAGTATGCTATAATAATCCTAACAGGTTTTTGCATATATCTCAGAAACCAAAGCCAACCTGTGATCAAATACAAGCAAAAGATATTCAAAATTATGACCTTGAAAATATATTTAAAAATCCTTGAAATTTGTGAGGAGTCTTCTTTTCTAGATATTTATCAAATAATCTTAACAAACCAATGTTAGCAATCAGTAAAGAAATGAAAACTGTTACACGTTTTTTACTTTTACAAAGAGACTGATCCAAAATGCGCATCTCAAGTAATACCAGAATAACTGTTCTTGAACATATCGACAATATTAAAACTATGTTCGCAATCACCTGATTTCATTAGCTGAGTTGAATATGCATGACAAGAATTAACATTACATGTGTAAAATAAAATTACTTGAAGGGTTTTGGTATATTACAAATAAACTGAATCCATGCCATGATGGTTACAGGTTGCGTAAGATGCTAAAGTAAATATAACAAAATATCAATATAATCAATCATATTACAATTATGTAAATATTGATGTGTAAGTCCAATTTTCTGTCTACGAAGCATCTGAAATTTAGTATTTTCAACTAAACCTAAACCAATATCTTACATTATTCAAAAATTTATTTACTGATTGTATGCTAAAACAAACAGGTAAATATAGTATGTAATATTTTTATTTTTGCACTGTGTGAAAGAAAAAGTCCCTAATATAATGTTACAAGAAATTGTAGCTTACCATAAAGTGAAGCTGTTATTTTTTATGTTTAAGATTGCATAAATGGTATTTACTAGGTTTAGCAAATTATATTTTATAAATTCAATACTAATGTTTTTAAAATTTACCTTCATATCAATGTGAAATGAATGGGAATCAAGAGTTGTCTTCATGCAAGAAAATCATATTATTTAAACATGTTGCTTATAACATTGAGATAAATGTTATATAATACACTATTCTGTATGAATACTCCTTAGTTTTACAGTTCCTGGATGTTAATTTCAGCACTTGTAAAATGTTTTAATAAAAAAAAAAAACAGATAATTTCTTCCAAGGTAACTTTAAATGGTGCAATAAGTATAGAATGATATAAAGCTGCTCCAAGTATAATATAAACATTAGTTAATTCACTGTTAAAAAAGTATGAAACCATTATACAGTCAAGACGAAATACTATGCAAATACTGCTTGTACTGCACAACTATGATACTGATGAATTGAGCCACACAAGCAATTCCGGTCAATACAGTAAATTAATGCGTATTTTGCATTGATTATTTTCTTAACTCCGGACTAAAATTCATTTTGACTGTTTTCATTACCAGTTTCTTTTTTTGAAAGTATATGAAAGCTGTTGAACTTATCAACTGTTCAACTTATTTAAGCAAAGTCAAGAATTTTTCACAAAAATGCAAATTATATATAAATATATTAAACATACATAAATTAGTCCTTTTGGAACTTTGAAAATTGGTTACATCGATACAAAATCATATAACTTTATAATCGTGCAAGTAATTATATTCAAGAGACTTTTCTCCATACTTTAATCTCTATAGAACATTTAAGTGTATTTAGTTATCACATAACAACTAACTTTTTGAAAAATGGTCTGTTTTTGCAGAAACGCATCTTTTTATAAAAATCAATAGTTCCTTAACCTTTCTCATGTAGCAAATAGACGAATGTCAGAAAATATACTGAATTAATTTTTTAATGTAATTATATTTTCTTTGTTCGTTTTTTCTTATAAATGAGTAAAGATCACATTATTACAGACAATTAGTAATAATAAATCTTTACATATTTATATTCCTTAACGTTCTTAATATTTTATTACTGCATGCTTAGAGTAATTAAAAATTTCCATAAAAATCAACGTGTTAAATTCTTTACGTAATGTGATACGACACATAAAATAAAAATAACCTTTTGTATATACTAAAAGTTTCGTAAATATTCCAAGTATTATGAAAAGATTAAATTTAATGAAGTAGCGTTTAAAAAATTCATCTCGAATGACGCATCAAACAAATGAAGATATATGTTACTCTTAAAGTTTAAGTTACGCAACGAAAGCTGATTAACTAATATTTATTGTACGCTTATTTACATGTTTCGACAGTATGTAGAAACGTTTTTCTAATTGTAAAACACATTCTATGAATGGATGCTAATAAACCTGCATGGTTCTAATCGATGTCAGTTATATCAGAACGTAAAAACTTTGTAGAAAACAAAAGATGTTGAGCATGAGCGATCCTGTTTTCCAATATTCGTAATAGTAACATCGAACGTGTTACGATACTGCGCGCCATCTTCCGCCAGGAAGGAACAAAATGACTAATAACCTCGAGTTTCACAAAGCTAGTTGTACTACACATTTCGACAAACATCTGTCCTGAACGTGTCGTATGTTTCTTCGAGTTTTCATTAGTAATATTCACGGTTTGTTGCTGCAGTCAGTTGTTTCTTTGTGAAACCAGTGCCGAATACGGCTGTCATGTCGTCTGCAAGACCTGCCGCTCAGAATATGAACTTCGATATTGACATTGCAGGTAATTTTGTCACTAAGAAATAAGAATTATTGAGATCAAAGATTCATTATACGCAGGTAACTGTCAAATTTGTTATGTTTAAATGATTGAATCAAATCCATTTGAAATTTGGAAAATAGAATAAATTCACGTTGTTCCAACTACAACTAGAATGTGTGTTTGTTATCGAACACCTACGCGCGTGACATGTCGTCATAGCCCTTGAGACACGAACATTAGCCTTAAAAGAAAACAATCATATAATAAATAGATTTGGGTATTAATGAAAAATCATTACATCAAATACATTTGTGTTATGTTTATAAGGTCACGTAATATAGTCATATATGTATAATAGTTTTCGTACAAATTCTTATAATATAATAAATAGATTTGGGTATTGATCGATTAAAACTAGAG
>CM052088.1:14992850-15035761 GCA_028453745.1 Agapostemon virescens
AGAAGAAGAAGAAGAAGATGATGAATTTGATGTCTTCGGAAAGCACGTTACAATACCACTACGAAAATATTCGGCTCAATAAGGTGTTATAACTCAAGAAGAAGTTCAACGCGTGATAATAAAGTGTCGATTACGTGACCTGTGTTATCAAAAAACAATATTTACTTTTTCATGTATCGCACCAACTGCTTACGCATCGATTCCGAAAACTCAGAACATTGACCGTAACAACTCCAATTAGGGAAGATTCATTGACATTTGTCGATTTGTATTGTGAAATGAGTCAAAGAAATAATATAAACTATGCTGTTAACAATGCATAGTTTACATCGTACTATTAACAGAAAAAGGAAAATTTTAAACGTTAATTTCGATGATTATAGTAACGATGATAATAATAAACATATGCAATTATTTTGATGGTGTTTTATGCCATGTTTTACTTATTTCGTGACAGACCTCTGGTACATATTTCAATATAGAGGATTCAGGTAACCGAAACAAATGATGGAGGTTTGTAAAACTATTTCCAGTGTATAGAATAAATAATGACAACCAATGTTACTGCAAAGTATAGATAACAATAATTTAAAGTTTTCTGCACACCTCCCCATAACCAATTTATACTCTTCTTTGGATTCTCTGATTTTAATTGTTATAAGAATAATACGGAACAACTTTTACATTTGTTTCCTCCTTCCAATTTTGATCTTTTGCTTTTTTCGTCGATTCTTCACTAGTTGTACCAATAAATTCTTCGCAAATAAGCATATACCAAGTTTCACATATTTCTTTATTCGTTTTCTTGGACAAATCCATTGTCACAGTTTACCAGACTCATTGGTTTAAGAAAGACTGAATGTAAACAACGACCAATTTCATTTCCAGTTAATTCACTGGAATATAGTAGCTGGTCCCAGAAACTGGTTCAATGTAAAGCCATTTTAACACTGACTGTCATGTCACCCACACATGGGTAACAGAATAATATGTCTGTATTTAAAAATAAATCAATACAATAATATATTCATATGAAATTTAGTTAAGATCTAGAGAATACAAGAAGGTTGAAGAATTGCTGTGGTACTGAATTTTTGAGGTTATTGATTTTAACTGTGACATTGCGTTATAAGAGTAAATTTCAGCTATTTACAGCACATGCAAATACAGAAAACACTTATTTTTTTATCAGAATAGAAAGAAAACGATTTTGAGTTTATAGAAGTGGTTTACGTTAATTTGAAGGAAAATGCAATTGTTTACAATAACATATACATTTACAATATTTCAACCAATTGATTATTGGAGGAAAATCCTTATTAACACATTACCGACCGGCGATTATTTCAGAATCTTTTAAGTTCATAATCCATCACTGAAAACTTTTTAATGGATCTTTCAACGCTGACAGCAATCTTTATTGCGAATCAACAAGGCCTCCTTAGTAACGTTATCTAATAATTTCGTTACGAATTACAATGTAAAAGCAGTTTTTTCAGCCTCATTTTGTTACAGGGAAAGGTCGGTAAAGGGTTAACAATATATAGATGTCTAAAGACATACTCTAAAATACTCAGAAAACAAAAAACTGTGTAAATGATTTCGTCATGCCACAACTATTAATTTTTTAACTATAAACTGATGAAAGCGTACCTATGGGAAATCATGGAGACTATTTTCTTTCTGAAGAAACAGCTTCGATTACAGTTGTACTCTGTTTACCTAAATAATTTACTTGAACATTAAAAATATTAATTTCTACTGAGATTCTAGTATTTTTGAATATTATCCATCGGAAGAAAGATTTTCCAAAACTCGTAATTAATATTTTTTGTATATTTTATTCTATTTTTCTTAATATAATTTACAAACTTGCTTAACTCTCGTATATATCTAAAAATATAGATGCTCGTGCGAGACGTAAACTGATAACGTAGAAAATAACAGGACACTTAAGTTGTCCGCGAATTCTCAGTTCATTCGACGGACAGTATTCATTGTACATAGTATATTGTACATTTCCGTATATCACTATACATTAGATACGTTTAGAAATAGTACAAAATAATTTTAATTCTCTTCCTCACATTCGTTACATTTTCCTCTTACTCCGGCTCGCATACACACACGCGCGCGCGCGCAAACAGACATACACGTACACGCACACACAGAGGGAATTTCATTCCTACATTAACGTATGTATACCTGCTAATCAAAATTACACGATTGCAACAGCACTTAATCGATTGTTATCGGTCAGATTTTTTTTCATTTGTTCTCAAAGCAACGAAATCAAGAAACAAACAAATTTTCGGTTTCATGAACTTCACAAAGTATTCCTTCACTTTATATATAGGGACACTATTTCCGTACGAATATAGAATTCCTAATCAACCTATCAACCGAAAAACACGAATTCAATCATTAATTTTGTATTCTAATAAATGTAAATTACGCGATATCAGCCGATTCTGGCAAAGAAAATCCATGAACGAACTGAAAACACTATTCAGAAAATAATTCGTGACGTAAATATGAGAATATTATTTGTAAAGTAGTTGAAAACACGAAAGACATTAAATTGCAAATAATTTTAACATACGAATAAATTCAATCTCAAATCTCGAGTAACAAAAAATAATACTTCCACATAATTTATAACTCGCATTTTTCATTTCCATCACAGGAATATTAATTCCAATATTACTACTCCTGGCAGAAAATATTCGAATCTAACGTTACCATTTTTTATTTAAATGTATTTATTAGCAGTCCACTAACCATTATCGTATATGAATTGTATTATTCAATAGTTTAATGAAAAGTATTTTAAGCAGAATTGCATTTGTGTTAAATAAAGAATTTAAAAGTACAATGAATATTTTCTACATTTAATTCATAAACTTCAAATAATTATAAATTTGATGATGCACGTGTTTTACTTTGATTGGCTAATACTATAATAAATGACTTTATCATAAATGAATTTATTTTCTGTTTATGGTATTAAATATATTTAAGTATGAATATAAAAGGCAAAGCTAAACTTCGATTCCAGTTGCACATTCAACTTTATTAAGCCTCATATTTTGTTCAAAAATGATTGCACAAAAAATACCAAGACCATGTTTCACAAAATTCTGCTTCTTACTTTAAATCAACCATTTATGTTTCATTTATAGTTTCTTAGTACATGTTACAACGCAAACAAGAAGAAATTAAGTATTTGACGGTATCTAAAAACAGAGATTAAATGGATCCTTCTACCCTATAAAACTTACGGTGACTGAAAAAACCAGAAGTCTGTGTTACAAAAGGAGAACGTCATTTAAACACTTAATTATATACACATAATTGTATTATCAAATAATTGTAATGGAATATGCAATTGCATTGTTGCATTCGTCTTTCCATTTATTTTCTAATTCGCAATAGTTTGAAATGTTAAAGTGAACGTAAACCACAATTTATTTTTTTAAAGTATAAAGTGAAAATGCACGATCCTGGAATTTGTTGTGCAACTATTTTTGAGGAGTACGCGATGGCTAGAAATTTGTCGAAGATTATTTTCAACATTGTTTTCTAAAGTACAAAATGATTTGCTTTTATATCAATAAAAAAATAATATTTTGTAAAATTTCCTTTCACACCTTTAAATTGTTCATTTAATACTATTGTATTTTTGTTTAAAATACTTTTTTCTTAAATTATTAGAAATGATACAAAATAACGTGACAACTGATTCGTGGATCATATACAACCAGTTGATTAAATAAGTACAATAGAAAAGTTAACGACATTTTAAAAAAATATCAATAAATTAGTTAACGTCTTTGGCTTTTAACCCAAAATAAAACAATGCACTATTTATCGTTCTATAAATATAATTAGAAAGTAGATGTAAGTGGAGTGAATAAGCATTGTAACACTTTCAACATTGTCAACATTGAAGAAGCCAGTCGACATTGTTAACACTTTACCGACCTATTACTAAAACTTTCAATAATTTTTACATTATAACTTTTACATTGTAATTTGTAACCGAGTTATTAGATAAACGTTACCGAGGATGTTCGTAGACTTACAATAAAAATTGCTGTCGGCGTCGAGAGAGATCCATGAAAAAGTTTTCAATCATGGACAATGGACCTTCAAAAATTCTGAAATAATCACCGGTCGGTAAAGTGTTAATATGTTCTGTATGTACAATATGATTTGTCATTTCTAATCGCCTCCATCGTTAACGGAAATGTTTTCCACGTCAAATATATGAATAATAATAATTAAACTGTGGATCTCTATATAAAATAAAATTTTTCTGCAACAATTCTAACAAACGAAAGAGAAGTAGACATTTGTTTCTATATTTAATAGCTTTCACGAGTTGAAAACAGTGTAATAACGTAGTTAAATTCTTTTTGCACTTCTACTATTTTGTATTCCAGCTAATCACTTTTGTCATGAACGCATAAAATTTATAGTCTAGTAATAATGATAAACGCTCGATTTGAATATTTTTTGCCAGAGTTGTACACATAATTCTCGCAAATTAATTAACAGTATCGGCCGAATATGCAGAAAGCTGTTACCCTTTGAAGACCACGATTCCACTCGTCCATCGAGTGGCGTAAAATTTAAGAAGGGGCTATTCGGACGAATTCCATGGTCCTCTCTCTTCCCCGCCCCTCTCGAAATCCATTTGAGAGAATACGCGTTTCGGCTGATAGTAAAACCGAGGGGATCACCATTGCGGTTAAAAGGCGGTTCTTCCGTCACAAAAGGATCCGGTAATGATTGTCTGGCCAGAGAATGGAAGAAAAAAAAAGAAGAAGAGAGGGTCGCTCGCCTAGGGTCCGAAGAATATTTTTAGAAGCGAGCAGGTACACTACCAAAACCGAGTAGCACCGACACCCCGTTGCACCTGTCAAACGTTGCAGCGACAGTGCAGGTTGCTCCTCCTGCCACGAAATCTGCATTGCTCCCTACTGGAAACATTCTGGACAAAGAAGGCGTCCCATGGATCATTTTGTCCTCTTTTCACTTGCCGCGCCCCTCCCCTGCCGTGGGAGCTTCTAAAAAGTCGATTTTCTGGAAGGACCTTCCCGTGTGATCCTGAATTTATACTCATTTATTAATTTATCGTCCGTACTACTAGACTGCGGAACTTTATGCAAAATGATAGGTTTCTAAGCCTATAGTAACAAAACACAAAAATTAAATTAAATTTTCTTTTGAGCATGAAATATTTGAAATATTTCGAATGTCATAAATGCAAAAACTCCGCAGTTTAATTGCAAGTGTTACTAATACATATTGTCGGCGATTCCCACTTTGGGAAAGTATGGAGCAACAACATTTTGACAATCTTTCTTTCGCACACATACACACACACATACACACAATCTCTCTTTTTCGCACGCTCGCTCGCTCATTCTCTGTCACTCTTTCTATTTCGTCCTTTCGAGTAGAATTTATTCAATTGTCATCATTGCTGTGAGTAGATTGCGGATGTTCGTGCTAGTTGTAATATTTTTCTTCGATGGAAACTGCAGCTTTATGGAAAGAATATTTTCATGAAATTGGTATGTTACGTTTGTTTTATGATCTGTGCTATTAGTATGTTTTGAGCGCATAAACGTCCGCAGTCTAGTAATAACAAACTGTTCGTCCACAGCTGTAATTGGCTTTATGTAAAACGATTTACAATTTGTGTTGGTGTGGTATAAACATGGCAAAAAGAGTCTTGTACTTAAAATGAAGTACAACAATTGGATCATGTAACGTCTAATAATAGAACTATATTTATGGTGAATTCAAAACACAATGTTTAAAATGCTATTTCCTGAACTTCGTTAGATGTTATATATAATAAAAAGTCTTTAATTTAAGAGAGATTTATTTTTAACAGGTCTTCATTCGATGACTTCTTTTGTCATTTTTAACACTAGAACTACGAAAGCCGTGAAAAACGGATTCCATATTTTTTATGTTTAAGTTTAGTTATATCCAATATTTATTTTTCAACAAAATTTACTTCCCGAATTATTAAAAGTGATTTTTCAAGTGAAGTAGTTGTAAATGACATCTTGTTGGTTAAAGCGATATGCACTTGCAATACGTCATAGTATGGAAGTAGAATACAGTTACAATTACAATAATAATTTTATAAAATTTCAAACAATCAAATCATTTTTATTATGAAGTAGTTCTAATATTAAATATGACGCAGAACGATTAGGATACGTTTTTTATTATCCTGTATTATTTAAAATGAACTGCTTATCTCTTTTTGCTATGCAATACGCAATGAGATTGTGTTATTTTTGTTACCAGTTAATAATTTCATACATTTCCGTCATCTGTGGTGGATGTTATTTGTGAATCAACCTAGTAAGATGCTTATTGCCACTGGGACACTCGAGTGTAACTGAAATTTAAAAATATACTTCTTCAGATTTTCCAAACTGTGGAAAATTAATATGGCCACGCTGGCGGCTATTGATATGGAAATTCAATATTCCAGTATGAACTGAATTTCAACATTTCTTTTATATATACAAAAATATCATCTTAAGGCACTAATACATTTTCATCATTGTCGATGCTTTCAACTATCTATATTGTACTCTTCCAACCTGCTTTTCCCTCCTCTACATTTTCCATGGACGTTACGTACAAAATCATCAATTACAAATACGAATAAAATTACATCACGGAATGGTACAAATATTGATGGAAATTATTAACAAGGAGACACGAACTGATAACATTATTCACTTTTAATCTTTGTAATTTTAACACTAGAACTACCAAACCAGTCGAAATGACTGGTCCCTATATATTTCTTTCGCAAATACTGAAGTTATAAAAATGTTTTCATTAGAAATCTTCCGATGTACTTCTTTAATGAATCACATGTTACAATAAAAATGGAATCAAGTTTGAATAGATGTAGTCTTGTTATTATCATAAAGCAATCGTACATCGTTGGATTTATTGTTCGGTAGTGTTAGTATTGTTCTAGTATTAACACGTTGACTGCCGAGCGAATTTTATGGACTGCAGACAAGATTCATTTATTTCTTAATTGTTAGTTACTGTATAATGAGCTCTCACCTCGTACTAGAATCTAGTTAACTTCTACGATGATAAACCGATGTTCAATGCCATTAATTTAATGATAATCATTCTTAAACGACGCAATGGCATTCAACGTGTTAATTACAAAATCTTTGAATAACAAAAATGAAACGGCATCTGTGTATAGGTAACGACGTTTCATTATGTGCAGTTGTATATAGTATTCTTATCAAGAGGAACGAATAAGAAATAAAAAATTTTAATCTTATGCAAAATACAGCTTCAAATCAAAACAAATCGTACAGCTTCGAATTGCATTTGTTGTCATCGTTATCTAAATACGAGAATGTAACAGTTGATAATACGTAAGATGCGAAACGCGAATTCGGTGATCCATCGAATTGTATGTGTGTGTGTAAATATGCTGTTGAGAATGAGAAAGGAATACAATGAATGAAACAGAAAGTGTATGAAGTGAATTTGGTTGTGCGAGAGAAAAAATTAGTGTGCGGTAATCGAGCGTCCATTGTGTTTTGAAAAACCTCTGTCTGTTAGTAATTATATCAACAAATTAAATATATTATTATTTATATATAAATGCCTTAACAAATTGGTAGCAGAGTGTGGTTGAAGAATTTTATAATGTAGTTAAAAGAGTTCAATAGCGAAGTTACAAGAGTTTTATAGTATGGTTAAAAGAGTGTTATAGCATGGTTAAAAAGAGTTTTATAGTGTGGTTGAAAGAGTAAAAAATGTGCACAGGTATGTATGAGTGGCAACAAATATCAAGATTGCCACCGAATGTCGCGAATGAATTGTCGATTGCCATTGCGAAGACAAAATCACGTCGCGGACGCGTAACGGTTCGAAATCGCAAAAACATTCAAAGAAAATGAGTTGTACAAAATAGAGCATAAAGAGAATACTGAGTTGATCAAATTTCCCGATCAGTTTAGCGTTGTTTTGTTTTATTGTCAATGAATCATCCAGTTATTGTTTGTGACGTTCTTCAATTGATTTGTCTTACTCAAAATTCAGCGCGCTTCATCCACGATAAAACCGCTTCTTACAAATATTATTAGCAGCGGCAGTTTCTTTTCGACAAAATTTCAACATTTTTTTAAATATTCTTATAACAGTAAATAACTATATTTATTTTCTCGTCCCTTTTCTATTCATAAATATTCAATGTAACATTTTGTTATTCAACTTCTGTAATAATATTTATACCATACCGTGATGTTTTTTATTGCATAATACTCTCTGATCAATCAATCGTATAATAAGACATTGAAAATTTGAATAATGTAAATCCATTTGTGCATTTGACGGTACGATTGACATCAATTAATATTATTCATCAACAATTACGTTTTATGTGATCGAATTTATTTGATTATTTTTTCGATCCTAACAACTGACGAACAAAAGGAATATATTATTAGCAAAATGATTTTTCAATATTATTATAAAATTGCATACGTGTGATATTACACTAGGATGAACAATTTGATACAATATAATTAATTTATCAATTTTTACCCAAGGAATAATTAATAACGATAACAATTATCAAAAATGTTGCTGGTTTCAAAATATCTATGTATTTTGTAAATATTAAAGAATAAATTAAGTTGGAAAAGTTAGAAATTTCAGAAGTCGACCGAAAATATGAGATTGATATTCCTTGTACGTTTAGAAAATTGTAAAAATGTACAACTAAATAAGTCAAATATATCAATATGAATCAAATGCAACTTATTTACAACTCAGTCCAATACTCATTCAATGGACAAGTAATAAATGTATGAAAATTACGTTTTATTTGCGTTAAGTACGCAAGTTTCGTCAGCGTGTCTAGAATATGTTATTAGTATCATGACTATACAATTTATTCATCTATTTTTACATGCACGTAAATAGTTCCTCTCGTTATATTTTTCACAAATTATTTAACCAAATATCGGTCCAAAAGAAAAACATACTTTGAAACCAGATAGGTGGGTAAATTATTCAGAAAGCAGAGTAATCATTTCGTCTTTAATAAACAAGTGTTCGTTAAAATGTACAAGTACAGTAAAAAAATACAAAAACTATAATAACTCCGTAGTTCTGCTGATTGCTTCTATATATTCCATACTTCCATCAAAATTCTCATACTATTGGTCAAAGTAACCGAAATAACGCCATGAAAAATGGAGGCGTGAATTTACACTATTCGAATTTCATTCTAAAAATACTTTCGAATGATCAGACACCCTATCTCCTCTATCCGATAGAAAAATAGTCATTATCAAAACCATCACTTCAGTGACCCAAATGATGTCCATGACACGATTCATTCCTAAAACAAGTTCCACTCGGCCCGATTTCACAGCAGACAACCATTTGGTATTCTTCTTCGATGTTCCTTGCTCTGTCCCCTCTACCGACGCATGATATCGGCTATGGTGAATCCTTGTCTAACAGGAGCTGGTCTGGGCGGGGGTGGTGGCTGGGGTGTGGGTGCCCTGGGGGGACGCGACACCTCTTCCTCTCGCTCTCTGTCGCGTTCCCTTTCCCTGCTTTGTTCGATTTCTCGTTCCCTTTCCCTCTCGCGCTCCTGCAACTCCAGGAGTACCCTTGATGGACCTGGTGACCCGATTCTTCGTCTGTACGAGGTCAAAATCAACGGCGGCGGGGGTGGATGAGCTGGCGGTGGATTCTGAGCAATCGAGTGACCACCGATGCCCCCACTCGTCACCGTTGACGGTTTCGTGGTAGGCAACAGGTCTCTCCTAATTTGAAGCTGAGGTCTCTGGGGAAGAGAGGACGAGGAGGCTGGGGACGGCTGCGGTGGACCAGACGATCCTTGAGGGGGATAAGAAGTCGTCGAAGCTGACGACAAAGATGGATTTGAGGAACCCGATGTCGACGCCGATGGTCCTGCTTCTGGGCAATCCTCTTCGGGACTGTCGTCGTCCCTCAGGGCTTCTTCTAAGGCCTCCGGTGGCACGTCGCCCACCGCGTGGGTCAACGCGTGCCTCCTGAGGTCGCAATTTCTACGAAATACCTTGCCACAAGAGGTGCACTCGTACGGCTTATGGTCCGTGTGAGTGAGGAGGTGGGTTTTCAAGTTGCTGCGCTGATTGAAACTCCGGGCGCAGACTGGACACTTGTGTGGAGACTCTTCCATGTGCAGGATCTTGTGCACCGCGAGGGTACGGCTCTGGCAGAAACCCTTGCCGCACTCGCCGCATTTGAACGGCTTCTCTTTACTATGAATGTACCTAGAACATCGAATCGGCCGATAAGAATATAAAGACTGAAACAAAATTTTTATGTTTATACTAAAGTTTCATCGGAATTCAAGAATACTTTCGACTTGCACTCCTCTCCACACCTCGAGTTTTTGGTACCTGTTGTGCGTTATATTTGCTGATTATACATATGATTTTCACTTCTGACGGGAATAAGAAGTTATTGAGATGTTTGCAAACAACGTTGTTACTGGCGCATTCAATATTTACTATATTTGTGCATATTTTCCCCTGTACCTTTACTCTACAAAACCTGACTCAAATCAAACTCATATTCGTTCAAAAATCCTGTTGACGCTGTAAGATTCATTAATTGTTCCCCTCCACGGAAATTTTTAGTAAACGGCGAAAGATTTATGCGTGTTTTGAAGGGAAACCAGAGTTGACTCAAACCAAACCCATATTCGTTAAAAAATCCTGTTGCCGCTGTCAGCTATACTTGCGTTAGTATCACAGATGCACATATATGGGCAGAATTTAATATACTAGGAAGGAAGATTTGTGCGAATGTCTAAAAAATTTGTTATATCCACTAAAAACGAAAGTCATATTCGTATCCAGCACCTTGTAATGTACAGGACAATGTAAAATCGATTTCAAAAATTTTTGGGCGGGGAATTACACAGTTTAACCGAATTGAATCAACATTGTACAATAATGTCTCCATACGTGTGATGACTTCATGACTGAAATTGACTGGAATGAATTTAATGAAGAACGTAAAAGAGATGTTAGAGGTTTGCAATAAAAACAAAGGGAGGGGTGAATAGGTAAGATGTTATGTGTGTGCGTGTAATGTATGAAAATTAATTGTTACTTTTATTGCAAAGGTGAAGTACATTATGTATTAGATTTATTGTTTTCTATTGTAAAGTGGAAATATGTATATGCAATAAAAACAAGGAGGGTGAATGTGTGGATATGTGTGGTGAGAGTGAGAAAGAAATATGATGAATGAAATAGAAAGTGTATGAAGTGAATTGGTTGTGCGAGAGAAAAAATGAGTGTGTAGTGAGCGAGCGTCCGTTGTGTTTTTGAAAAACGTCTGCCCCAGTTCGTCTGTCTGTTACATCGTTTAAGAACGATTATCGATAAATTAACAGCATTGAACATTAACGCAGTACTGCCAAAATTAACCAGATTATAGTACGAGGTGAAAACTTTGGATTTTAGTAACTAACAATTTTGTTCAATAACGCTGATCAGTTCTATAAATGAAACAAATGAAACTTGTTCGAAGCATGCAAAATTCGCTTGGCATTCAACGTGTTAATGATTACATCAACGAATTAAATATGTTATTATGTATATACAAATGTCTTAATAGAAATTTCATTTATATTGTGTGCACGTACTATCTCTTTATTACTTATCTCTAACAAGAACATGGAATTTATAATAGAAAATAATGGTAGAAAGAATAACAGGACTATTTGTTTTTGTAATCAGTTTTTTGTTTTTTGTTTCTGTTTTTGTAAATACTTGTACAATTTTTCCGATTGAAATTACTTCAAACAAGACATAATTTAAAGCACATTTACTCGTTAAGTTCCCAATACACTAAATCTTGATTATCCGCACTGATCAGAGAAATGTGAATACTAAGATAATAAAATGGTTACTTAGCTACAGTGCTCAATGAAATCTTTATCAATTTGTGCGATAAATAGTGTTGCATACAGATCATTTACTACATCAATTACGATTGAAAATAGAATCGACTATTTAATATTTAAATTCCATAGTTGTCTGTACATTAAATGATATAAAAAATGATAGTATATTTGTTTCAAATCAGGATAGGTATTTATGAACATTCTGAATATTGAATAAGTTATCTATACTTTTTAAAGATATTTTAGACATATACATAAATCCATATTCTATAACAATTCTGTTGATATTTAAAATACTAGAAGATGCTTGTGGGCACCCATGTATTCAAACATAGATTATATTTACAATGATTATGGGAGGAAAGATTGAAAATATGAAATAACAAAAGAATGCAGAAACATTACTGAAATTTTCAAAGAAACTTTGAAAATAGTAAGAACGGAATTTGAAAATATATTGTACCATTGCTTCACATAAACAAAAAAGTAGGATTGTTATTGACTTTATCTCATCATTTAATCATAAACTAAAAATCGAAAACGTTTCGCTGGTGTCACGTAAATTTTTATTTACCTATATGAAAGTGGCACAATTGTAATCAATTTTTATTTTATACAATGTCTTTTTAGGAAAAATTCTTATAAAAAATAAATGCCAATATGTTTTCTCTTTTTTTTGTAGAGTAAATATCTGCATAGAAGATACAAAATTCTGTGCGAAAAGAAGAGAAATGACTTAAATAATGTTGAAAACCTTCGATTAAAAAATAAAAGAGATCTTTTCAGAATCTTTTGTATTCAAAATTTCCTAGGAAATATTTTTTTTCAAGATATTTAGGTTTAAAGTTTTTAAACAAACATAAAAAAATCAGGAAACATATAGAATGCAGAACGTACAGAAGACATGGTTTGAATTTTTTTAAATTCCTTCACTGTCTCGTCATATCAATATTCTTAATTTTGTAAATATATTTTCAAGTATGTTTGTGTTCAATGAGTATTACAACAATTATGAAGAACAATGCTGATCTACGGAATCAAGTATCTTAATATAAAGCAAATTAATTTAAAAACATTAATTTTACTAAGTCTAATTCTACATTACTGAAGTACTTAATTTTAACCTATGCATATTAATCGCCTTTTTATACACATTTACATTTTGTATATACAAGGTTCTAATCACATAAACATTATGAAAGAAACGTTAACCAAAAGAAATACTGCCAAAGTAGTTAGTTACAGTATTTTATTTTTGTTCAAGATGCGAAAAGAAATCTTTTTTTATTTAAATTTTTCAAATTTCTTTGGTAATTAGATTTCTAATAGGTATGAATCGATAATAAATTCTAAGTTATCCACAGAATATAGTAAAATGTAAACATCTTTTTTTTGTTCATTTCCTTACTTTTTATGATCATCGCTTGTTATTCAGTTATTTTTAAACCAGTATCATTTGTAGTTCAAGTACGTTTTAGCTTTTACAGAAAACAATTGTTTATATAATGTGGATAATATTTTATCAGTTATTAAATGTTAATAATTTTTCAAACATTTCTAAATACACAACATTTAGTTAGATGGAGTGTGTGCGTGATTAGCAATATATTAAATCGTGGTCAATAAATGAATACTATATTATTAACGAAACAAAGTAACGTAGTTTTATTGAAATCAGAGATTTCAATGAACAGATGTATTGCGTTTTTTCTAATTGATTAGCACTCATACATTCTATCATAGAAAGTATTAGTTCCTGAGCAATTCTTATAAATAAATATGTTAACCGTAAGAAACACTTTAGGAAGTGCTATTATAAAATAAATATTTTATGATTTGTAATAAAAGCTCCATGGAAATGAGTTAGATTGTACCGTTAATTAAAAATTATTTCCCAAGAAGCTTTCGTCCTTGAAATATCTATGTAAATGTTATAACTAAATAATGTACTTAATGTAATATTTAATGAATAGTATTCAGCATTTTTTAAAATAATTAACTCTTTTAATACTAAATCTACAGAGCATCCAAATTGTCCAGTATATATTGTCTTCCAGAAATTTCACGATTTAATTTGCTTAGATTTTGTGCAATTTTTGTTGCAAAATATGACTTAATAAGAGAGTTTATTGAGATGATTCTTATGAAGGCAATTTTATAAGTTAAATAATTATTAAATAGAAAATCTGGAAACGGTCATTTGACCGGCTGTGGTAGGTTTAGTGTTAACGTTGATGTATAAAATACCTCTTCCTGTTACAAAGAAATATTGCATCACATTTTTATTTTATGAGTTTTATGAAATCAAAAACTTTGACTTTTAAGAACGTCTCATTATCTTCTTTCGTTGGAACTGATGACGCGAATATGACTTGTAACACGTTGACTAATGTACTATCACCGACAAATATAAATCGAGATCATTTTATTAACTATATACTAATATTTTATTAATTTTATTTATAAATTTTATTAATTCATATATTAACCATATACGAGGCTACAAGTCCTAATGAAAATTGATTTACTGAAATTACAAATTGTGTAAGGTTGCATATACTTAAAAAATGTTAATATTAATATTGTCTAATGTTAACAGAATGTATCGATAACGATACAGTTGAAAATGAAGTAGGTGCAAGTCAAAGATGACTGAGAGATGAAAGGGTTGTGGACATTTTCATGGTATATAAAATTAAATTATTTCAAATTCTCTACGTACAGAATGGGTTTCCTAACGCGACGACTTTAGATAACTCGTAAGTTATTTGTTGTACGAAAAAGTTTATTAAGTAAATGATACACAGTTTCCAAGAAGCATACATTACTGTAACCTCTTTTTATTATTTTGCTTTTTTATCAAAATATAAAAGTAGCCTTCAATTTTTCAAAATTACAAAGTTATTCTAAAATTAATAGTCATTTAACAGGAAATATTTCATTAGCTCAGTCAACGTAATTATTAACACGACTTTGTTTACAATGGTAAATTATGTGTATAATTTAATTTTATGCCGCATTTGCTTGTATTTGCTCTCTCTCTCTCTCTCTCTCTCTCTCTCTCTCTCTCTCTCTCTCTCTCTCTCTCTCTCCCTGGAAACCATGCAACATTTGCTTGGAAACTTATTTATGCAACAAATAACTTCCGAGTTATTTGAAGTTATCGCGTTTCGATACTTATCCTGTGTATGCGTGTAACATACACTTTAAAATGTCGAAACAAAAGCAAACGGAAAAAGTACCTATGATCCCTCAGGTGATCCTGCCTCCTGAAAGCCTTGCCGCAAATATCGCAGGAGTACGGCCGTTCGTCCGTGTGTGTTCTCTCGTGTATTAGCAGATTGTAGGATTTGGTAAACTGCCGGTTGCAAAACTTGCAAATGAACTGTTTCTTGGGTCTGGACGCTCTGCCGGGTGCTCTCAGCAGTCTTCTGTCTAGGTGCTGATGTGCCAAGGGACCACCGGGTGGGTATAGCGCTGATCCAGCGGGAAAGGGTCCGGTGAACACGGGATACCCAGGGGGTGGTTCTAGAAGGGGTGGCGGAGGAAGGAGAAGAGCTCTGGCTGCCAGCTCCTTCCTCTTGTCTGCCATCATAGCCATGATCTCATAGCTCGACGAGGACTTTCTGGCGACAGAGGGCTCTGCGCCAACCTCGTGATCTGAGCTGGTCGTCGTGGACGACGACGGGGGTGGCCCTGTCAAATGAGGGTGCATGTCACCCGGATAGGGCGCCAAATGCAACCTCGAAGGCACCACTGGCACGAACGCGGATGATTCACGGTGATGAGGGTGACCCAGACCCGCCACCAGGCCATGTCGATGGTGATGATAAGCAGCCAGGGCGCTGGACGGGTCGAAACCCCTCGAGGTTGACTGAGTCGCGGATCCTGAGGATGATGCACCTGTCGAAGAGGAACCTGACCTTGACGAGGATCCAAGGCTTGGGTCCCGACCCCTGCTCGTCTCCTCCGAGACGGTCACCGAGGCCGAGACCGACGACGCCACGATGTCCGTCGGCATACCAATCACACCTACAAGTCAAATCAACCCCTATGATAGTTGATTAATCACAATATTGTCGGTTAAGGGAGTAGAACGTCATTATCATAAAACTTTTTTACTGTTTCGTGTGTGTAGAATGTTAAAGCGATTTTAAAAATCTGATACCTTTGTGTGATTTAAAACTCCCTTTACGACTTGGGTGTAATAAGAACATTACCGGTAAGTTAATATTTCTTTTCAATTCATCTAGAAATAATACTTTCTTACCTGAACACGAAATTTCCGAAATTTTACGACCGATTTTCTTCAAATTTTAAAATAATATACTATATATTTACAATGCTTTAAAATCTGGCGTTGGATTGGTACGATATTTTAAATATTTTTTGAGTCGTAAAAGATTAAACTTGATTTTTCCTATGAAAAGCGATCTTTTTGATTAAAACTGCTGCCATTTCTACAAATGATTCAATGTCTTAAAAATTCTACGCCAAATGTTACATAATACTAAAATTAAGAAATTAAAGAAATTTCAGTTTTTGTCAGTAATTACGGTCATCCATCGATGGGCCATTAAAAGGGACCTTCGAAAACAATGAATAACTCTGATATTTTTTAATATTTTGATCTGTAAAAATGGAGACTGAAGTTGACAACTACGTTAATTCGTTATAAAAACTGAAATTTTTTATTATTAATTATCCTTCAAATATGTTCTCGAATACATGTAGTGCTACCTATCCCTTTAAATTTGAACTCACTAGTAAGCAAAGTTTCCCAAAGAAATTATACAGTGTTTAAAAAAATTTCTAAATTATAAATAATTGCATGCTTGATTATATTCAATGTATTTGTTGTCATTAGTTATATGCTAATTATGAACCCTTTATGCATATAAAATCGACATGATGTTACATATTACGGGTAAACACGGGATTTGTAATTATTACTATACAGCATGGTTCAAAAGTCACTAGACTATTGTAAAATTGAACTTATTAACAAATAAAAACATAAATATAAATTTAAAAAAAATAATAGAATAAACGTTAAAACAGTCTAGCGACTTTCAAGCCACCCTGTATTTTACAGTAGCAAACATAAACGCATTTGGGTAGAATTGATTTAGGTCTGCAGCAAATTAGTGATAGTAATAGATGCGTTGCCAATGTCATCGATGCTTTATAAATAGATATAAAATTCAATTACGTAAACGATTGGAAAATATTTCTATTAATGAATTGAATTCCTTTATACAATTTATAAATCTGTGTACTTATGAATTATCACTTTCTGTATTCCTACGTGGATAAAATACTTGTAATACCATTATAGCATGGTTTCTACGAGAAACGAATTAATTTCAAATAAATACTTCGATTGTATTTATTGGCATGACAATTGCATTCGAAATCTTTAAAGAAGTCCAGAAAACGATGTCTTATTTCACTAACGAAGAAAACGTTTAAGTTTATTTCTCTAAATACGTTGACACGAATGATAGGAATTTCCAATACAAATGAAATTTATGGTAATTAATTTTAACGCTATGACTGTTTCTAAGTTTATAAACATGATTTTTTGTTGTAAATACTAATTTTTAATAGAGCAACGGTATAGGCTTTAAACAAAATACGTAAATTCTTTGTAGTCTACTGCTGGACCAACCGAACAATCTATCGCTTCCTTCAACCGAAATCTTGTTCAGTGGATCCCTTCAATGTAATTTAAATTTACGAAAAATATTAACACTAATAGGTTCGCAGGTTCTCAATAAATTGAGAGAATAAAGCAAGGTTTAAACGCGTTTTTAATTTAATCTGAATGCGTACAAACTTTCTTCTCATTTAAGTGTTCCGAGAGTTATGAAATTTTCTATTTTTGGAATTAAAATCGATGCCAATGCTTGCAGTTTAAGACATTTTAAATCGACTCGCATATTTCGCCGCTTAGAAACGTTAAAACGAACAAAATGATCGGTTCATCGTTATAGAAATTTAATACTGACCATTTCGTTCGTTGCGCGAGATATATTTACAATATTTACAAACGAAATTCAACAGGAGACAGTGACATTTTATATCGGCAGGATTATTAGCTTTAAAATTACTTTCACACTCTTGCAAACTGGCAGCGCGTACTTCGATTGCGAAATGGCTTAGAAACGCGTTTCAAGGACTTCGGCAGCAATTCCAACGCACCTAAATTCCTCCTGAGCTTATCCTTCCATTAAACATCAAGTCATAATCGTTCAACTGCGACACCTCCGACAATAACAACAACAACAACATACTCGGATGCTGTCATTTTCAATTATTATTATTATACTAAAAGTTCCACGTGACAAGGTTAAGAGTAAAGCGCGTTAAACATATCCGCCATCTTGCTACTCCGTGTTTCTTATTAAATCTCGACAGTGTTGTTTTCGTGAGCCAAACAATAGCATCTTTCATGGCAGCTTGTGCCACCATTGCGATCTACCAAACACAAATATTCTCCCCGATCCACGATAAAGCATCCAGACACACGAAATAGCTGGGACACGAGTGAAATCGCGTACAGAGGCCGAGCGTTTGAAACGCCAGCAGGTAGGCAGAGCTTCTCGGACGAAACGAATCGAAAATAATTGAAGTAATTCGATCAGAATTGTTTAAGGCTCGGATATTCGATGAGAAATAAAATGCTCGGAGCAGGAACGAAAACGTGCGTCATGTTGAAAAAGGAGTTCGATCGATCGGAGAGAGGATCGGGACGCTTATCGCGTACGGTTTCTCAGCCGAAACCCCAATAATACATGGAAGCCGTTCCCGTTTGTCAGCCGCGTGCGTTCCACGAACGTGAACTGGTTATCTCGAGCCGAGCACACCTGCCAACATGGCTTCCGCGGACCCAGCGGTCACGGCTAGTCCCAGCGGCCATGTTGGAATCGCGAATGCCCAGAGGAATGCAACAAACGTGGACCCCGCTTGATCGGCGGGGTTCGGAACCCTTTGGAACGCTGTAGCGGGACATTAGGATCAGGGTGTAAATGCTCACCAGGTGCACGCCGGCTGAGAACGCTTCCGGAACAGGCGTTTACTCTGCGCCGATGGTCCCGAGTCGCATCTCCGGCCGAGGTTCCCGATCTTGATCAGCGATCGCTGTGGGAAGCATCCGTCGCTGGGCCAGGATCGGCTACATCGAGTTGGTGACCTCAACACCCGGGACTCGCCTCGCCGTCGATCGTCGATCGTCGATCGTGAATCCAACCGCGAGCACCCACGTAAGCACACATTCACGGATCCACACTAGCGACACTGCGATCCGAAAGCACTGCGGCCTCTGGGTCGGTCACACGATTTTCGGAGTATTCGATCGCGAGGTCGGGTCCGCGCACTTTGCCGATTTTTCCGCGGTTTTCGCTAAACTTAGGGGAACGAGAGGCGCGGGGGACACGGCCCGGAGGAGAAGGAAACTCGCGGAATCGGAGAGAAGGGACGTGGCTCCTTCTTTCCGGATCGTGGATACGAAAGAGCGCGCGGTTTACTGCGTGTTGGACGCCGCCAGGTAGGCTACCTCGACGCACACCCACGCAGCCGAGGCACACGCATGGTCCACACGCATGCGGGCACACAGGTAACCGGCCACGACTTGCCTGGGAGTCTTTCCGTTCGGCTGCCGCTAGTAGCGCTGCTGCTGGATGCTGTGCGCTGACTGCCTCGCTCCTGCTGCCAGCCGGTGCGACAAAGTACGACGGAACCAGCCAATAGGAGTCCAACCGAGACGCAGGAGAACCTGGAGCAGGGTCTAGGGATGGGACCGACACCCTCGCGTTCCCTCATCCTCGCGGAACAAGCGCCCATCGTTCTTTTCCTGCGTATCGCGTTCATACACCAACCCAACTGCTTACGATCTAGTCTTATTTAATCTCGGAAATTCAAATTTCTCGTATACTTGCGTTATGTCATCTTCAAGATCTACCGTTTCAGTAGTAAACACATCTCGAATCTTTTTTTCATTCGATCAGGCGCTCATTTGAAGATTTTAATTTAGCGTTAACACTAGAACTATCGAATAATAAAACCATCGATATACATTGCTTTGTAATAATAACGAAACTCACCCTATTCGAACTTTATACAGTTTTTTTATCAACGATTACGAAAGAAAAAACTAGGAACCAATCATTTTGACTGGTTTTGTAATTCTAGTGTTAATGTAAACATTAGCGTTCTTTTAGATAACGCTAAACCGAGCATTAAACTTGGCTAGTTTATATAGTCTTAGAAACATGACGAGAAATTATTTATTTAAAACTTGTGCAATTTTTACTATAATGTTTGCGTTATATCACCTCAAAAATATCTACCGTTTCACTTTTAAACGAATCTCGAATCTTCTTTTAATTCCATCGAAAGCTTATTTGGAGAAATTTTACGTAATCGTGGATTTTAATTTAACGTTAACGTAGACACCAACGTTCTTTTAGTTAACGCCAAACTTATATAAATTTACGAGCATCAAAGTTGGCTAATATATACAGTCTTATAAAAATATTCATTTCTTTCATAGATTTCATTTATTTAGATTTTAGGCAATTTTTAGTAGAATATACGATTGAATAAAGAAATCCATTCAATCGATTCCTGCAGAAACAATTTCATAATTTTAATAATTGCAAAATAAAGAATCTGGAAAGGTCATTTAGTGAACGAGGTCTTTTAGAGTCCTTAAAAATCATTTAGCGATAATACTATTAGTAAACAAGAATTTTAATACATTATTTTATTATTCGTTATACATTATTATTATTATTATTATACATTATTATTCATTATTATTCATTATTTCATTATTTCATTATTTTGTACATTTCACAAGGTAAAAATTCACACACTTACTATTTTGTAACGTGATTGATCTGTTTCGGTTAGTCTTAAAGGGTGTATTTCATAAACTGAGATGCTATAAACGAAACATAATTTGTTGTTTTAAAGCGTACAATAAAAGTAGATGAAATATTATCTTATCCGATGAAATGAGGATTAAAGAAAATTAAAATGGTAAAAATTTAACATGTACACCGAATGGTTAACGATTAGGACTACGATCATGTAAAGTTTTCCGTTTTTTAAATAGGTTTTTTAATATGCATGATTTAACGAAATTGTTTTGGCAACTGTCACTTAGTTATCCGATCAATCAAATTGAAAAAACAAAACTGATTAGGAGCATTCATTCTTTTTCAAGCTAACACTGCGATGTTTTTTTTTAACTTCAGACGAAAGAATCCTGAATCAAATTGGAAAATTTCATTTCTTCCATTTGTTTGGAAGGAAGAAATGAGCTTCTAAGTGACATAAAGTCTACGTATCTTTGACTACATTATTTATTCAAGATGATTGAAGCCAACATTTATTGGAATGATTTTGGCAACTACCATTGATTTAAATCTCTGGTCAAATTAAAATAACGAGACATGTAGAATGTGCTAATTTTTCAATTTGGTTCGAAGCAAAAGAAAGTGGAACAATTTGTAAAACTGAAGATGCGTTTGGAAGAAAAAGTGTCGACTTTCAAGATTATGTAAAACGAATACCTATATATTGAGGAAGAAACACACACAACGCATTTTCATAGTCGTTGCTTAGACTAATTTTTATTTTCTTTTTAGCTTAAGAGAACAGTGGTGATTTTGGATATCTCGTTACCAAGATACGAAATATTTTTATAGTTTATATTTAGCAGTTAATCCTGGGAGAATAGAATAGGATAATAAATCCATCTTTGTATGGAAATTTTCCTAAAACTAATATCATTTTTAGACTGTACATTTTTATATAATATAATTGTCTTTATTAATTACATTAAGACGGAAGCCAAATGGAATTATAATTCTCTTCTGAATAGTTTCAATTATATGAAAATAATCTATCGACGTTCTGAAATTATTTGAATCCATTTTCTGGTTTTTAAATTTCGTCTATGCATTTTTTTCGCAAATGCATAAAATCCGCATTATAATCAATACGTTTCTTTAACACTAGAACTACCAAACCAGTCAAAATGATTGGTCCCTACTTATTTCTTTCACAAGTACTGAAGTTATAAAAATGTTGTTTACTTCTTTGTACTTCTTTAATGAATCACGTGTTACAATAAAAATTGAATGAAGTTTGAATAGATGCAGTCTTGTTATTATCACAAAGCAGTGTATATCGTTCGATTTATTGTTCGGTAGTTCTAATGTTCAACGGGTTGACCTTGCCATTGAATATAATAAAAATAAATGATAATTTCGGTTGACCGTTAGAAGCTAAGCAGTTAGACGAAGTTTTTAATTATCTGATTCAAAATACCCCCAGTACTTCATCCAAGGATTATAACACGTTGTCATGATATTTTTTAAGTTTTAATTCTAAAAATACTCGACCTATTTGTATCTTCTGTGCATGATTACGCACACGAGGCTGGAATTTCGTCGACTCGTTAACTCGTAGTAATTTCTATGAAGTAGCTCTGCTCATTGCTAAGCTTATTGGATATTTTCTTAATCCCATTGCATCTCTTTGGAGTTTGAAAATTTCGTTGAATATGTACTCAAGGTTTACAGTTACTTACGTCGAAAATGTCTGTCTAAAAGAAGTTGCTGTAACCTAACAGTATTAGCGTTAAATAGTCCTACTACCGTGCCTAGAAATAGCGACATAAATGAAAAGTTTATAAAACATTTTATCTTGCAAAGAAAGATGATACAAGGAATAAAACAGGTATTTTTAGAATTGCACGTATTAACTCTGTGCACTCTAAGCAATTTTAATTCCAAAATCAAGAAATTCTATTACCTAGAATAATTCCATTGTACATGGTTGATTTTCTTTCACGTACATAAAATTTATTACTATACTCGTACGTGCAACGCTTCAATTTTTACCGATTTCTTAAATGCACAAACAACGACGTAAAAATTGTTTGAAATAATAGTTTGGCAAATTTTAGTTTCGTCTCAGAAAAACCATTAAGTAATGTATTTCGTACATTTGGTGAACCGTTTGATGTCACAAGATTCGTATAATCGTAATTTTCATAAAATGTTAGTTATCCAGGATTGAAAACGGTGCTTTAAAATTAGTAAATTTAGCACAACGAATGTAGCGTAATTAGACGTTGAATTTAAATGTCTGAGAATGTTACGAAATTTGAGAAACGTCGAAAGATTTTAAAGAGATTTGACTCGACTAGCATCGAATATGGCGAGATCTCTCGTACACGAATGTCTATAAACCGAAGGTCTAACGTTTGTTTAACGATCCCGTTAGAAATATTATATAGAAGCTTCCTGTAATAGAGTCACAGCCATATTCTTGTTTCGGTTCTAACTAATGGATGTAATTTTTCGAGACAAACAGACTTCCGTTTCCTTTCGTTAACAATAGCCCGATAGATAATACGAAGAACTGATACATATATAGATGGCGGATTAACGTTTACGACTTAGAATCAGCAATGTAAGGTTCGGGTAACATGATACGATGGTATTAGATATCTGCTAAGAACATCGGAGATAACAGTTGCTCAACAAAGGAATTAAAGGTTTCTGGAATTTTAACGTCTGCGAAGAGCGTCGAATGGTTCGCCGTTAATACGCTGCTTACATAATAATGGCACAATTATGTCGATAACGAACTCGTGCAACCGAGATCAATTCTACGCCATTTAGTCAACTGCAATAAATTCGACGATCACGAGAATTCTGTAGCAAATCACAATTTGCTATTTCAGTAGCTAGGAGAATAGTCGGCACGTAACTGTTGACAAAAAATTTCTTAAAATTGTAACAACACTCGGTGGTTCAGGTCTCCCCGAAATCGAACCCATCGCTAACAAAGACGTAGAGCAAAGGGGACCAGGAACGAGGGAGGGAGATCCACGGGTATTCTATCTACCAGTACCTACGATGCGATGCCGCGCAGGTTGAACGCAGGAGGTTTAGGTAGGGACGTGGTATGAGGAACAGGTGCGTAATACCAAGGTTCGGCGCCCTTCTGGTTTACAAACACAGATATTTTCGAATATTTGCTCTGGAACCCGTTCGATCCTACCCCGAATCCGATTGCACGATCCTTTCCGATAGATCGTTCTACTTTACAACGCTTCCACGTATAATTTTCTATAAAGAAGATTTCGCTGAAATATTTACACACCTGGTCGGTCCATTGAGAAGATCGACCGGGTTCGAAGTGATCGGCTGCTGGTGAATAGTAGAGGGGTTCGCGATGGGTGAATTTTCGAGGTGGCCGACATGCAGCGAATTATTTATTGGAAAGAAGCATATCCCAAGGATCTCAGCTCGCGTCACGCTCGAAACGAGGGAGAAAAGGTAGGAAGGTAAAAAATCGTGGGGCAGGTTGTAAGTCCACCTGTAGGAAACTCGTGCGGCGCCGGCACTGAAGAAGGAGATCGGTTGTTGGTGGGCGGGAAGGGGAGAGGCCAGCGGCCAGAGGCACTCTCAGAGAGATCGAGCCTCGATCTTTCTCTCCTCGATCTTTCTTCCCCTTTCGCGTTTCACCCTCTCCGTTTCTCCGTTGACCAGTCCATCCTCGTCCCTCCTCTCGGCCAGGCAGCTTCTTTTTCTTTCTTTCTGTCTCTTTCTGCTGGCCAGCAGCCGCCGACGCCCAGCCGGTTTTACACCGGCGAATCGATTCAATCGAGTGTCTCGGAAGAACCGGGCTGGTTCTAGTTCATGGATCGAAGAATTTCGCTCCACTTGCCTAGAATAACCGGCGTAATTGTTCGTCTGGTCCAGAGGGACTTGTTCTCGCGCGCTGATGACGATACACCACCTCCTGCTATGCTACCTCGCCGCCACGCCGATCGGACCTTCCACGCAGGAATAGATCGCGCTCGATCACGAAAGCAAAACACAAGACCAGCTGGAAAACGTATGCGCGTTCCTCCCACGTTTTCTTTCGGATTCCCTTCATTTTGTTACAGTTCAGCCGCAGACCGACGCGACGTGACGCGATGCGAGTAAATACGGATAGTCTTTCTCCTTTGATCGGCCGGAATTGTTTGCGGGACCGACTGGTCTCCTGGGGCTGACCCTCTGTTCGGAAATCCTTTATTAGAACGCAGCGTAATGGGAACACGTATATCCTGTTTGAGAAACTATTGTTACAGATTTTTATTACGGACGTGTTGTTTATAATGTTCTGTAGGCTTGTTCTGGAAGTTGGTTCGGTGGTACATATTTTAACACTTTCGACTGCCATTTCACCCATATATGGGTGACAGAACTATTGGTAGATATTTAAAAATAAATTTGTACGTTAATACATTCGTTGCATTAAATTTAGTTGATATCTGAAGAATACAAGAAGGTTGATAGGAAACTATGTGCCATATATTTAAAGTTTTCAATCGGTGCTTGATTAAATAAATTAATTTGATTTTATGGAATTTTTTAGGTTGTCAGTTGCAATTCGTGGAATAATTCTAGTATTTAGCATCGAGTTTTTAATAGCAATCTAGTATTTCGACTGGTATGTTATGTTCTATTGTCTGTTATCTATTATCAAATCACATCTTCGAAACATTTTATACACTATTTTTTTCATACATTATACTAATCAGGCATATACATAATGTTGAGCTTAATTATTTACTTGCATCTTGGATTCTTTTTGTATAGTATTTTTTAGACCAGTCACAGTAACAAAGTTTTTTAAACACATTTTATTTAATTTTCACTTTTATTGCGAGTTTTTAACGTATTCGATACACTTGTATGTGGTTTTTGTTTACGATGTCGTTCCGATGACAAGAAAACGAATTGATTGTAAGTAGTATAACAAGTATTGATGACGATTAAAATATGAACTTTTTAAAAACGTATTAGTTTTTTCCATTTTTCTGGGCACTGTAACTATTACTTTATGTGATTATTCATTTACGGCGTACATTCCTAAATGTTACATAGCATTTTATAATAACTGTCGATTAATATAAATTTTATACTTTCTTAAAAATTATTTTTATTTATTTGATTATTCTCCAAAGTTTATTTTTATTAGTAGAAATAGACGATAACGGTTTGATAAAGCAATCATATCTTATGAAGACATCACATGATGAAAATATTGTATGTACATTATCTATGTTTTACTTCAATATTCTCACATTGCATTAACTGATTAGCTTTGTTACGAATTACAAGCTCACGTATGTTCGGAGTTAATCTAATCTCTAGCGCACTGTTTTGATAGTTAATCAAATCGTAATTCGATTTAGTTGTGTACGAAATGAGCTAATAATGAGTGAAAGATGTGCATTTTATATAGTTTACCGGTTAAATTTAATGAAGTAGATATGAAATGAAAATTAAAAATTATAAAGTCGTTATAAACACGTGAAAAGAATTATATGAATTATAAAATATAAAAACATTGTGTCAGATTGTTCCATGAAGAATTGTCTGGCAATATCTAGTTGTTATATTCATGGTAACCATAGTTGAATAAATTTGATGTAAGAAATGTGAATATTATATATTTCCTCTGAGATTGTATTATTTTGAATTATTTACGTTTAGAATACAAATAGACTTACAGTTGACACTTACTAACATTATTTGCAAACTTTTTTCCAAACACTATTACATTTTTCAATCTTTATAAATAAATACATTAAAATAAATTAAAAATGTCTTATATAGATAACTATTTATAATATTTGTATTATATACTTAATCAAACGTTATGAGAACTTTTATCGGTATAACAAATTATTGTTACATAATAATTTCGAAATTGTATAAACTAAAATTGAATAATTACTGGAATTATTATTATTATTATTATTATTATTATTATTATTATTGTCACGATTTTGTGCAATGTAAAAAACAAAATTATGGAAACATTAAAATTGTTAATTGCTATATATTTTCCATAACAAAACTAAAATATGGGCAGTATTTCTTCATTCATGATTTATCATTTATTATTATTCGGTCTATATAGTAGATACTTAAATGCTATAAAATTGCAAGTCAATATTTCTTTTATTATTACATTTATATCTCAAAACATTTATAATGTCGACTCTAATACCATACTATAGTTTTACATGTATTTATGGCGTAAGCAAATACATATAATATCAGAAAACGTTAATATCGATTAAAATTAATAACTTTTTTATTTCATTTTATCCTAAAAAAATCGTTTGGCAAACAAAAGGTAGTTCATACTTATTCTGCGTTTCATAAAAATAGCAATAATAATAGTAACACCATATTTTCAAGTTTATAATTGTAAGTATAAATTTATAGCGGATCATCTTAAGTTAATATGAATCTATTTCTCGTAATGTATGTATGTACTTTTAAAAAAAGTCAACTTTGAAGATGTGTTGTGCTTGAACGGTTAGAGTAATGCAATTCGAACGTATTGAATAGTCTGCGACTGATTCTTCTGAATACGGTGGAGACACAAAAATATGTTTGAACATTGATTAAACTAAAAAAGACGCACAAAATATCCCAATTTTAGCAAATACTCTTCAATTTATTAAAACAAATTATGTAAGCAAATTATGCAGACGATGTTACTGCATGTTAAAAATCACGATTTTTATTGAAAATATATACGGAATAGTTTTACAAAACGCATGGCATCAACAATGGTACTAAATATAAAGGAGAAAAATTAATATTTACGTAGCTTCATATCTTGCAATTAATGTAAACAAATTTTAGGAGGCTACTGCTGCAGAGATAATAACATTCGATTATTATCAGTATTAAAACACAGAAAATTTTACAATTTGAAAATATGCAATCCTTTCACAGCAAATTTTCATGAAAACTATGCGGGTGAGTTAAAACAAAGACATAGAGTCTTATTCAGCTTCTGAGAATTGATTAGAAATGTGTACTCACAGTTTCTAAACGAATCATGCGCTGAACAGTGTTATACTTAACCAGTTAACTGCGTTCGATGCGCATGCACGTCAATCAACAGCTTCATTGCAGTGCGATTAACATGTATAATCGTGGTGTAAAATAAACAATTACCATTTATTATAAGAACTCGAAATTTCAATAAGATGTAACAAAAATATCATTTTACAGTATGTTTCCTTTATATTATCAATAAAACTGCTTTATATATCATAAACAAAATTTGATTATTCTCTCCAGTATATTGGATATTCTTCAATTTTTCTTGCTTATGAATTTTATTATTTTTTTGACAATGTTTAAGGTTTTAATAACAATAACTATTCCAACAATGAATTGTGAATTTTTTATGGAATAAAAATGTAAATCTTCCTCTGTTTGCTTTACTCTTCCCGTACAATTTTTAATAGAAGCATTTGTCTTGCGTTCGACGAGGATACTCGTGATGCTTGCTTGATTTTAACCAGTCAACTACGGAATTTAGATTTGAAAGTCCCTTATAAGGTGCCGAATTAAGATCAAGCAACGACGAGTATACTCGTCGAACACAGAACAAATGTTTCTATTAAAAATTGTACGAAAAAAGTAAAGCAAATCCAGAAAGATTTACAAGTTTCTTCGATAAGAAGTTAACAATTCGTTATTGGAAAAGTTATCGTTGCTAAAAACTTAAACATTGTCTAAAAAATAATAAAATTCATAAACAACAAATTTTAAAAAGCATCCAATATGCTAGTAGAGACTAATCAAATTTTGCTTATAAAATATAAAGCATAATCATATATACGAATAATCTTTTTATTTTTAATATAAAACCCTAAAACGAACGAATATGTTACAATATACCTGGAGAAATAAAATTCGAAAGCCTAGAGTGAAATATATATCTTTGAATTTGTTACTCAAAAGGCTTTAAGGTCACACGACAGTTATCCAAAAAGAGGTAGAATCGATGACTCTTCTAATTCTCACATTTGCGGATGATACAGCAAAATTTTCTCGATATACATTGTGATAACTTGAAAACATACGAACGCTCGCAATATTATTTGAACATTTTTAGGAAGACAATAACTTTTTAAAGATTGGACCTTCTAATTTGAACTTATAGAAAGAGTTAGAACAATTAGTTTACTATGTGATGTTGAAAAGAAATTTTTAATAAATTACAATTAACGCTAGAACTACCGAACAATAAATCCAACGATATACATTACTTTGTGATAATAACAAGACTGCATCTATTCAAATTTCATACAATTCTTATTGTAACGTATACGTCATTAAAGAAGTACTTCAGAAAATTTCTGAGGAAAACATTTTTATAACTTCAATAATTGTGAAAGAAAAAACTAGAGACTAGTCAAAATGACTGGTTTGGTAGTTCTAGTGTTAATAGAAACTGCGAAAAAGTACTAAACCGTCTCGTAGGCTTCATTTTGTAGAATACAATTAAAAATACGGTTTGACGTTGATAAAATTGATTTTTGTTGTCTCTTTTCAACAGATGCCTATCCTTCATTCGGTACATGCCTTAATTCAGTAATCGATTTTGAGTTATATTTTTTGTCACTGCTATAAAGATTTAGTATAATGCCATTTCACTTTTCTTATGTGAACAATCACAGATTCTCGTTTGTATTGTGCCCTGAATATGTTCCTCTTTAAGGATTGGTTTGCGTAGCAGTTTTGTCCAGTAATACCATATAGAAGTATTTCGAAATTATTGAACATGTCTCCTCGTTATAGACAGTTGTATTTGAGTTTCTAGTTATGCAGCATTTTCATGTCTCTATCGGATGACTTCATTAATAATAAACGTTGTTTCTTCGATAAATTTTTAATGTCACCGTTAAAATATACGGGAATAAACAATTATGTTGGTACACATTTTATATGAATTTTAATACCAATAACTTAAAAATATTTGCACTGCGTTTTAATTATCCATCTCAAAGAAAAATGGGAACTAAGAAATTTTCACACTTATATTCTTAGAAATTTCGAATTTGTATTCTATTTCGAGTAGGATACAATTAACCAGTTAACTGTGGAATTTAGATTTAGAAATCCTTCATGGAATGCGGAATTAAAATCAATTAAAAAAAGAATAAAACGAATCAAGGAAAATTTATATTTTTGTTCGATAAAAAGTTAACAATACGTTGCTGGAAAAATTATTGTTGCTAAAAACTTAAGGATTATCTAAAAAATAACAAAATTCATAAACAAGGAACATTAAAGGGCTGTAATAAACAAGAAGCATTAAAGAGCAGTAATAAACAAGAAGCATTAAACAATAAAGCAGTCTTATTGATAATATAAAGGAAACATACTGTCAAATGACATTTTTATTACGTCTTATTGAAATTTCGAGTTTTCATAGTAACTGGTAATTTTTAATTTTACACAATGAGTATACACGTCGATCGCACTGTAATGAAGATCTTGATTGACGTGCATTCACATCGAACGTGAATTAACTGGTTAATTCCGCATCCTATGAGAGATTTCTGAAACTAAATTCCGCAGTTAAATACAATGCTCGAATATAGTTAGCCTTTGTCCAAGGAGACCGTTCGATGAAATGATACCGACAGTATTCTCCAGCATCATCGGATTTTCCTTTTCACCGTGCTTTCTATTCGACTGAAAAATGACTCTGGAAATCAGTTCACCAATGAGCATTCGCAGACGTCAACGAACGGACTCCAAGCTGTGATCGATAGATCGTCTCGGCGCGGCGAGTCGACCTCCTGACATGAATATTTAAAGCAAATTTTTCGAATATCAATCCCCTCAAATGATTTCGATGAGCTCACAGCGTGTTGGAGCCATTTTCTCCGGCGAGCTCGATGGAAGAAACCACCCATTGATCTTCTATCGGCGTTCATCAACTATTTTAATGTACCGTGAATTTCCGTTCTGCATCACGAGAAAGTACAAAACAATCCGCAAACCTCCTCACCTCCTCACCTCCGCAAACATCGACGAATATTCTTCCACAGTTCGTGATCGCGGTATCGAGACATGACTCACTGATGCCTCTTTATTTTCAGCGGACATACCAAATGAGATTCACTGAATTTCATTTTATTGTGGACTTTCACTAAGGCCGCATTCATGTTTACCAAATAGATGTCTTCTGTTGGTCGTATGCGATATGTGTTATACTTGAAACGGAGAATACGAATTTTGACATTTCAGTTGCGTAACGTGAAAACCAAAACTTCTTAGGAGATACTATAGTTTTGAACTTTAACGGAAAGCAAGTTTTTACTTTTTTTAAAATGTTAATGTTTTTGAACTCGAGTGCGGAAGGACTTGTTTGAATTCGTAGTGCGAAGGAACATTGGTAGAAATATGCTTCCTCATTTTTTTGTTTTTGATCAACGGAAGACCCAGGATCATGACAACAGTGAACAAATTTTTTAAAAATATACTCTGTACAAAAGCGTATAGCTTATGTAATTGTTATTCAAATGAAATAATTTATGTGTCTTGTGTATCTGTAAATATGTTTGCCAAATCTTGATGAAAAATGTTCAATATCTGCTAAAAAATTTTTTAGAGATTGATAAAAGAAAATGACAATAAAAATAATAGTATCTTAAAATTACACCTAGTAGAAATTTTATTATTTACATGAAAAGTTCCATTGTTCGTTTAATTTATAAAGATGGTGATAAAAAATAGCATATATATAACATATTTCGAAATTAAAATTGAATTACGTGTAAAACGAAATTATTTTATCATGTCGATTACAGTTTTGTTTATTTATAATATTATAGTTCTTATTCAGTGAAATTATTTATCGCAATGTATCAAATACGACGTTACCAAAGAATTTTATTTGTAATTCGAATTCATTTATTAAGTACATCAATATATTTCCAGATTAAGACTTACAGTTATCTTTCGTATTTAAGTAAAGATGGAATTTATAGATATTATAAATATTATAGAAATATTCGAAACCTATAAAACTTCTATAAAAAAATATTACAGAGGAATTTATTTAAAAAGAATTTTTTCGAAGTAGACACTTTAGAATATTTATAATAAAAATTTTGTAGAAAATAAACATCAGATTGTTCGTAAATAGATTCCATAAGGAAGCTATAAACAAACTACGATCTGCGTCATGCAACTGTGATTGTTATTTAACATTATTATACTACGATATGTTGAACAATATTATTATTTATTTTATATATATTTCTATTTATTATTATATATTTGTATTATATTATATTAATATATAAATATATTATTTGTTACGATAATTAAAAACTATATTAATATCCTTGTCATAAGAATATTATTATATCCGTATTTTATAAGTTTTATTTATATTAAAATTTTTGCTTTCAAGAACTTTTCTTTATTTGGTTTCGATATAGTATGTTTGAAAAAGAATATTAATGGCTCATAACTTACAAATATTTTATTAATAATTTATTTATTAAATAGCATATCTAAAATTATAAGTTTAAATATTTTATATTTATATAAACTTGAATTTCAGCCATAATTAGACTTTATACAAAATAAAAGTGGTCTGCATTAATTATAAGAAATAGTAATTACGTAAACAATCTTTTCTTTTAGTAATCTTAATATGTTAACGATTCTGTTAACTAACGAGACTTCGTTATAAGTGCATAAAATGCAAAGTCTAGTCAGTGTAATTAAAAGGAATACGTAAGCACACTAACACAGTTGCAATAGTATTCACACACGCTTAAAGAGACCATAAATTTTTTAATATTGCATCATACGACTTAGGTTTTTAAGAAGAGTTAAAAAAATTAGTTTACTCCATGACCTAAAAGAGAAATTGTGTAACAATTACAGTTAGTCGAAATTGCATAGAAAATGCTAAAAGTCGTTTTCTAAAATAGTTTTATGTTCACCAATTTTTAAAATATGTTTGTCGATCGATGCCAAGTATATTCATTTAAAAATTTTCACAAAAATTGGTAAATGCTACAACGAGTGATAAACGTTTAAAGATGGTCAAACTAGCAGTTTTTTTGTGATTTTGGACTTGTAACTGTAAACATGTAAATTTAACGATTTTTACATATTTTGATGTCTAGAATGAAATTTTCCGTATCTATGTATATAATTAACTCTGTGCACTCGAATGGCGACTTTGAGGCGCCAGTAAAAATTGCTACGCTACTGTTTAAAACAATTTTTACATCGTTATGTTTGTACCTAAGAAATTCGTCAAAATGTAACTATTGCAAGGACGAATAATTGTAAAAACACTCATATGCATAATTAAATAAATTATGTAACATAAAAATATTCTAGGTCAGAGGAAATGTCTAGATTTTTTAGTCAAAGCAGTTTCGAGTGCAAAGCATTAATAGAAATCTATAAAACGTATGGTATAAGTTGCCATGAAAGTATTGTAACCATTATTATTTTCTGAAGTTTCAACCAATTACAACGTTTTAAAAATTTCTTTTCTATGTCGTGTAGTAAACAAAGTATTCTAATTTCTAAACAAAATCCAATAATTGAAAATGTTATAGGCTTTTTAAAGGTATCTGAATATTATTGCGACTGACTGTATTTCATCGGCATGCTGAAAAAATGAGGGAACGCTTCAATAATCGTTTAACAGTAGCGGCGAGAATATTTATTGCGATGATAAAGAACGGAGGGGGTCGGCATCGTCAATCGTGGGCGTTCCGAGGTGTGAATGGCCACGGATTTTTCCGTGGTTTGTGCATAAGTGCATTCGTAGGTCAACGTTTACCTGCAGGTGCATTTGTATTCACGATCCGGCGACACGCAGTCGGGTGCAGCGTCGTGTAAACCCTGCAGGTATGTACCTGCCAATGCGGATGAATCAGCTGCGGAGGTTCGTTTTTATGCACCATCTCCGAGAGATAATGTAGTCGTTCTTTTCACAGGTGTCCTTATTGCTCAATACGCTGCCAAAGAGGCTGTTCGAATGGGTTAGACAACCACCTCTCACGCTTCTTCTACCCACTTACCGACCCAACTACAATGGAATTGTCACTGAAAATAGTTGACGGATTGGCATTGGCGTAATCATTGCGATCCACGAGATGAAATTCAGCATTTAAAAATTAGTAACCCCTTTTGTCTAAACTAGACAAGTAAAATTCTAGTATATACAATAGTAATATAGTATATAAAGGGTGTCGCAAAATTAACGCAAGATTTGAATTTGCAGCCATTTTTGCAGTAAATTGTTGGCAACCCTGAAAAAAGAACAATTTGGCAGCTGAGAGTTTAGGGTTAGTAAAAATGGAGCGTTAATCGATACAACAACGCGTTTTCATTATTGAACAATATTTCAAAAATATTGAAAATTTGGCAGTCGCAGTTCGAAAATTTTATACAAAATATGGTCAAAATAGTGTTTTAACCTCGTCAACTGTGAAAAGAGTAATTGAAAAATTCAGGGAGACTGGATCAGTTGGAGACGCTAAACACACCGGTCGTCCAAAAACAAGCCGTTCAAATGTCAATATCGAAGCAGTGCGTGAGAGAAGCTCTCTACAGCGTATACTCACAAAAGATATGTGTCTCCATGCTTACAAAATTCAATTAACACGACAACTGAAGCCTAATGACCATGAACAGCGAAGAGAGTTCGTGGAATGGATTATTCAACATCAACAAGTGGATGCTGATTTTTCGAGCAAAATCATCCTAAGCGATGAAACACAGTGTTTGGGTTTCGGAGAACCTACATGTGATTGTCGAACAACAAATGCACCCACAACGTGTCACTGTTTGGTACGGATTTTGGGCTGGAGGAATCATTGGACCATACATTTTTGAAAATGAGGCTGGTTAAGCAGTAACTGTTACTGGTGCTCGATATCGCGACATGATAACACAGTTCTTTCTGCCGAAATTGGATGTTATTGATGTGGCCAATATGTGGTTTCAACAAGACGGTGCCACATGCCATACAGCCAGTGAAATAATTCAATTACTGCATGAGACATTTCCTGGTCGCGTACTCTCTCGTTTCGGTAATCAGAATTAGCCCCCTAGATCGTGTGATTTAACATTTTTAACATATTAACATATTTGAAGTCAAAGGTCTATGTCAACAAGCCCACAACCACCCGTACATTACAAGAGGAAATTAAACACTGCATCAACGAAATTCAGTCATAATTATGCAGAAAGGTCATAAAAAATTTCGACAAAAGAGTGCGTATGTGCCAGTAAAGCCGTAAAGGTAATTTGCCCGACGTGTTATTCCATAAATAACCCTATCCTATGTACTTTATGATTCAATGAAAAAATAACAATCTAGAGACTAAAAATTGTGTTTTCTATTTAATTCAAATCTTGCGTTAATTATGGGACACCCTTTATATTGGATTGTCGGAAAAGTATTGAGAGATTTTTCTCATATTTTGATTAAATGTTTCTTTTATACAAAATGAATTTTATTCAAGTATATATTGATCATTATTATCTATGACCTTTTACCATTTTTTGGATAGAGCTATAATCCCATCGGAACAGAACTCCTGTGGTTTATCGGCTAAAAACTTAACCAAATGATATTCATAATCCTTTTTTGAATCCAAATTTTTACCATCAAGGTAGTTTTGCAAAGATCGAAATAAATAATAATCTGATGGTGTAAGGTCTGGGCTATTCGGCGGATACATCAAAACTTCCCAGCCAAGCTTAAGAATGATTCGATTTCACTACGTTTGAGCAATGATTCGCAGATGTATACTCGATCCATCAAATTTTTCTCTGTTAAATCATGAGGCACTTAAACATTGAGCTTATTCATGTATCCAGTCTTCTGCAAATGATCCAAAACGGTTGAATGGCGAATGTTTAGTTCCCTAGTTATTTCATCGACTTTTTCAGTGATTGGTCGATCAGAGCAAGGTGCATCTTTAATATTGAAATTTCCAGAACGGAAGCGATCAAATCATCTACATACTGTTGCATTTGATAAAGCATCTTCACCGTAAACACCACAAATTTTTTCCCGGGCTTGTACTGCGTTTTTGCCTTTTTCGTAGCAAAATTGCAAAACATAGCGAATTTTTTCAGACATTTCACTCATTTTCACACTAATATTACTTTTGACACGATTGACGAAATACAAAACTGTCTGCATGAAAATTGTAGACTAAAATGTCAGCTCCCAAATGCGCGTTAGTATAACGCAATCTGATGTTTTGATGCAAACCCAAAAGACATTTTTTGAAAATATCTCGCGATCATTTTTTACGTAGAATGAACAGAATAATCGATCGTTATGATAACAATGTCGAAAGGGTGTTTATTGTAAAGACAACATAGTCATGAAGTGTTTGAGTATCTTCTTCAATAAAGACATATTTGAAAATATCTCGAGATCTAATAATGTTTTTGCCATGGTACCCTAATCATTTTTTACGTAGAATGAACACAAGAATCGATCTGTGTAAAAAAAAGATGCATTTCTATTTAAAGAAATGATGCAATTGTTAATTGCACATGCACTGCTGCATCTAACCAAAATTTATAGGCCTACAGATGTAGTGTTCTTCGAACCTTTTATCTTTGTCCTTTAGCATTTTTTCTTGAATGCAATAATAACAGAGTTATGACTTGAAACAATTGCGTGTACCACCCTGTATATCATATTATATTATACATATATTATATATATGTTTAATATTATTAAACTTAAATATTATAAAACTTAAATATTATTCTTTAAAAACATATGTTGGTTTTCAGTTATGTAATGAAATATATGTAAATGTTGATTCCTCTCCCCCGCAGATCCCTTCATTTCGCATTATTGAATGTGGTATACCCATTCTTACGGTTATGAGCAAATTTGACTGATAAAATGATTTAACAGTTAATCGCATAACACATGAAGTTTATAGCTTACTACTAATGTAAATATTTCAAGAAAAGATTTTATTTTCCAATTGGCTGAAGAGCGAAGAAGTAAATATAAAGAAGATGTCGAGAACACATCCATTCAATTAATAAAAATTTATACTACTGATGCATGGAAGAATTGTTAGGTTGAAGAATTATGTAACAGAAACAGATTGAAAAACCTTTGCGCTAAATGTAATCGAAATTTTTACGGAAAATGTATTTCAAAAACAGAGTTTATATGTAAAAAATGTTTTCAATGAAATTTTGAATAATAAATCTTTCATTTAAATTGATTTGGAACTATTTTCTTTGCAAAAAATTTTCTTGTATGAGTCAAATTGGCTCACTTCAGTAGAAATAGGTATATAATCATCATCTGTAAATCTAATGTTAACTTATTAATATTACTACAGTGTCAAAAATAACGATCACGATGTTATTTATCGATTCGATAGTGATATGATTTTATTTCTTAGCGTACAATTACATTAGGCAGAACGTAGTCAGTGATATTATATCAAGTTTAGTAAATTGGTGCATTGTATCACGTGTAATGACTTCTTGAATCTTTATTTACTTAGAGATTGATGTGGGATTACTTCTAAATCTGACCAAAGAGGTACAAAACTTGATAAATTGCTCGGCAAAACTGCAATGACGATAGACGATGACAAATCTTTTGTTAAAGACTAAGATATAAGGAAGAAGGTTCTTGCGGCTGCTTTTACGTGTGAAAAAATGTATCTCCAATGACAGGCCTTTTACATTTAAATACCTGACAGCGCACAGCACTCTACCGCGAAATATCACACAAAAATGAAGACTGATGATGGGACTGAAGAA
This sequence comes from Agapostemon virescens, assembly GCA_028453745.1. Lineage (NCBI taxonomy): Eukaryota > Metazoa > Arthropoda > Insecta > Hymenoptera > Halictidae > Agapostemon > Agapostemon virescens. The sequence goes on from CM052088.1 coordinate 15,030,549, forward strand.
TTCCGTCTTTTCATTACGTAATCATATTTTTAACCCACGGAAAACATAAACGTAGTTATAAATTTTATTGTGAATTTTATAAATACTATACCCTTTATAAAATGTACTTATTTTGCGAGTACAAAATAATCACGTTTGTTATATCGTTAAGAATAAAAGCACAAAGAAGAAAATGTAAAAGGGAATAGAAAGAAAAAATAAAATAAATGAAGATATAAAATAGATTCCGGTTCTTCATAAAAAATAAAAGTTATCTAATTCAATTATAAGAAACAGAAGGGAAATTGCATTTTCTACTTTAATAATTTTAACAAAACGGACAATAGAATAATTATACGGAAAATTATAATTAAATGGACGAGACAATTATCTTTCAGAAATTAAATCCAATTTAAATACGTTAAACACTGATTTTTAAGTAATATATGTATACTTTGATTTCTACAACTTCATACGATTAAAATTGTTTCTACTCCAATTTGTACAGAATCTTTTAAAATCATAAGTAACACTACAATTTTACGTTCATAATGGTTATTTAAATTAATATTTTTTTGTGACAGAATATTCCGAGCTACTTATTGCATACATTAAAAATAATTGATACAGTAGACTTTCATGGAAAGTTATACAAAAATTTTAAATTAAGACTGTGCATATACATCTTCTATGACAATAATCATACAGTTTTCTTAAGCAATTTTTTGTGTGCTTACTGTAGAGTTCCTGTCACATATAATTTGTAACCCAATTTTCTGATCGCGTTATACGTAACTCTACTCTATTAGATTGATTTATGTCGATTAAATGTTCAGTTACTTTCTGCAGTTTAACCCTAAAACTATTATGACCAGTCGACATATACATATATATAGAAATGACAAATTTCATTTTGTATACTACATTTCAGAGTTGGATCCCCCACATCTTCTGTCGGAGATGAGAAAAAGTACATTTTTGAAATCGATAAAAAAATTCATATTTTTATTACTTGTAGTGATAGAAACTTTGGTACATCAATTTTTAAAAAATAGTAATTACAAGTAAAATAGTCATTTTAAGAATACATATTTAAATCCAAACTTATACGAATTCTGTGCGATATGGGTATTCGTTGAAATATGAGATAGAAATATTTCCATTAATTTCTATTGTCACACTAGAACTAACAAACCAGTTAGAATGACTGGTCTCTATTTATTTCTTTCGCAATTACTGAAGTTATAAAAATGTTTACATTAGTAATTTTCTGATATATTTCTTTAATGAACCACATGTTACAATAAAAATTGAATGAAGTTTGAATAGATGCAGTCTTGTTGTTATCACAAAGCAATGTATATCATTGGATTCATTGTTCGGTAGTTCTAGTGTTAAACAATAACATATTAAATGATATTATTAAAATGTTGTTTTAAACTTTGACATATGAACCGTTTATTTTGAAAGTGGTGTAAGTACTTTTTTAAAAAAAATGAGATATGACGTAATTTATACTTAATTTAGTGTAAACTTTTTGTTTATAACTAGTTAGTATTTAATATCTTAAAAAATGCCTATGCTTTGTTCAATTTAAAATTGGCCGGTAAAAGAAATTGCGTAACCATTGATTATGAAAGTGGTGTAAGTCCAATTTCCATAGACAGAAAAAATGGCATTACGAAAAAAGAATTTCCTGTACACACCACAGGATTATTATGACTTTATAAGCCAATGTAGACAACATAAAAAATTTATTTTACATGAAATGAAACGAGAGAATTTGGTTTCAACAAAAACTTTACAAAACGCAATTAAAAAACAGATAAGAAGAAACACTAATGGAGAAAAAGTAAATTGGTTGCAAATATGTTGGATGAGATTTTGCAAAAGTGCACCATATACTATTTTATATAAAACATCAGGGGAGGACACAGAATTTGAGACTCTAAATTTATCACCTACATGCCGGGGAAGACGTATCACGACGCCAGGCCTATTACATACGAAAAATAAATATAAGGATATGCAGCAGCTATTACCTTATATACCTCCTGTGCATCATGAATATTTCAAAACACTGCCACATGAAGAGCATAAATAATTAATAATACCAATATCTTGTGTTAAGTTTAACAATATATGAATATAATTAACGTTCAAAATAGAAAATACTAATTCTATTTTATTTCTTGTTATTATTTATAAACAAAATTGCATTAATATGAAATATATTTTAAGTGATATTTGTTATTTCGAAATTGAAATTAAATGATATTTACAATTGACTAATTAGGAAAGTGGTGTAAGTCCATTTGCAGCCTGGAAATATATATTATTTTAGTTAGATTTGCCTAAAAGAAATTTATATAATCAAATTACATATTGATAAATTAGTACAAACATTCCCAGACTTCACATAATTAACCTATATTTTTTAATTGTCAGATCTGCTAACATTTAATTTTCTCGAAACAGAAGAAAATGGACTTGCACCACTTTCAAAATAAACAGTCTATATAGGTAAGGTTTTATCGATTAGAGGGTACATTCATTTTGTTTTTAAATAACTAAAAATATTCCATGGAAATAATTTGTACACGTTGCTGATTTATTTTATTTGTTTTAATCAGAATATACTTCACCTTACTTCAAATTCTCTATTTACTACATTCGAATGGTTAACGTAGATATTTCAGCTTTTAATATTTTATCTCAAACTATTTCAAATTTTCCCTAGCTCTGTTTTTAAAAATATTCATGACTTGGAAAGTTACTGAGAAGTCTAAGATCAATATGTTCACAGATTCAAAATATTTTTAATTATTCCTATTTTGAGAGCAGCTGTATCCTGATATTGGAATATGAAGCGTTCCTTATTTATTCTACTGTCGTAATTCTGAAGTTATTTTTTTGTTATTTTCAAGATATTCACACTTATTTTCAATTATTATCTTTCAAGCATTCGCTACACTATCTTACTGCTATCGTCACTGCTGTTCATTTCTGGCTTTTGTTATAAGGAATTCTGTAACAGAGGTTCTAGAATTACCATGATAGCTATAAGTATTGCAACCACAATCTTCAAAAAGTTGAGAACTTTAAGGGATTCCATGTCATACTCCTGCAAAAGTTTTACTTGGAAAACTCGTAACTCTGCCGGATTTATGGCTCAAAAGATGCAGTCATAATGCATGGTGGTAACAGATAAGAATTGAAACTTTAAACGTGTGTCCCTTGAAATAAAGCTTTCAACTCGGTGTCAGATATATTTAAAGGATTACTGGACCAATTTGGATAAAATTTTGTACCTAAATTTTAAAGTCTATAATGTAGTCCTTGACTAGATTATTCGAATAATTTATTCCGAGCCTTGGTCGTTCAAAATGGTAATAAGAAAAACAGAATTTCTCACGTAGTGGCGAAATTGAACGAACAATTGTTTGAAAACAATGAAGACCTATTAGATTCTGGACTTGTAGATTAGTTACAAATACGCATAGTTCCATATGTTTAATAGATGAATTTTTAAGCATGTTTTTCTCGAAATCAAATTCTTTCAGACTGTGTCACAATATCTCAAATTCTAGTCGACCAATTGACTTGAAATTATCAGAAGATCTGCAACGCGTATCCTGCTATCGCACCAATTAAAAATTATTAAATCAATAGTTTTTTTATAATTATTTGTAATATATTGAAAGCAGGAGAATACTAAAATTATAAATAATCTAAATTCAGAATGCTGCCATTTTGTAAATGATCAAGATGTGTATTTGTTTACTTCGGACCAATATTACATTCATATGGATTAGTGCACTTCCATAAGAAAAATTTAAAGAAATAATGCGTTTTGCAAGCCTATGTTAATTATACATATGCTGAACATTTCATGGAATTCGATTGACGCAGAAAGAAACGACACGCATCAAAGATGTAAGAATTTGTGAATTTTAAGCAGAAACTAGTAAAAAATTGTAAAAAATAACGATTTTTACTATTTTCAACTACTATAGCTTGCGTATACGTCAATCGATTTCGATAAATTTTTCTGCAAGTATATAATTATCATAGATTTATAAGGTGCGCCTTTAATACGTTAAACGCTATGTCAGTTCCTTGGAATTGATCACTGATTAATGTGTTACATATAATTTATATAATATTAAAAAATATTCACACTATTTTAATAGACTTCATTGAAACAGAAAAGCACAAATGGAACAAGCGAGTGCTTTGCTTATGTGCAGTTATATTCTTTCCATTTAAGGTTAAACAAAATGTGACGTGAAAGCTAAGCAAAATAGCTCCGCGTTCAACGTGTTAATAATTTGATTACGGGCTCAAACAAAAAGTGCTTAAAAAGGATTCTTTTTATTTTTTATATAATTTTTAGCAACAGCGAATTTTTCAAAATCCTTTTCGCTCATAATTTAGTAAATCAGTGCACCTAATTATCCAAAGAAAATTAAAATGTTTAGTTCAATTTGAAAAAAGTTATTCAAATTTAAAGAGTGTTCAAATACCTTGATTAGACACTGTATATATTAAATAGGGTTGCTCATGCATTGACTTTGATTGGGTTATTTAAATTTTGGAAATTGTTGAATTAACCAATATGTGGTACACTATTTAGTCAGATTACAAAGTATCACATAGAACCTTTCTAAAATTATGTACAAATTTTTTCAGATAATTGGAAGCGTATAATTTAAGACTAAATAATCCAATCGGTTTAAAGTAGTTAAAAGGACTTGATATTTGTATGTACCGTAAAATATAGTAATAGATATTTGCTACCCAAAAGTATTGTTGTGGTCATGAGGTACTCTAATATTCCACTTTAGGAGTAACAGAGACTTCGGTATCACAGGTTTTGTTAATTCAGGTCGTATTGTATTTTTAATTAATGCAAATACCATATGTACTTCAAGTATCCTTAACCCTCTATGCGGTGAATTTTTTCTTAAATATAAAAAAAATGTACGCAACGGAAAATCAACAATTACAAACCTATATAAGCAGATTAAAAAAAATGTACCAGTTTAGACAACTTTATTATAATTTGTAACTTTGTAACTTTGCAGTAACAACGGTTTACGAAGTCTGCACTTCTGTGCACAAAAGCTTAAGATTTAAACATAGATGTACGTTGCATTTGGGACATTTTATTTTTGGACCCCTTCATTGGATCACGCTCCAGTGCATATGTATTGGTATAGTCAACTATATCA